>VBSM01000725.1:4082672-4111353 GCA_008086735.1 Cheirogaleus medius
AAAAAAAAAAAAAAAATCCAGTGTGTTAGGTCAGAAGTTTATGAACTCTCCCTCTAAGTCTCCAAGTTGCCTTTGTAGGTATCAGGCACCAGCACACATCACCTGTTCCTATCGGGGTCCCCCATGACCCTGCACCTGTACTTGAGTAAGTCAAAGGTGGACACGCCATCTAATCAGACAGTCCATTGGCTGGCCTCTGATCTGCGGCCTGGACCAAAAAGAGGGCCTGGGCCAATGTAATTACCTCTCAGGAATGCAAACAGGAGGTTGAAAAAGGACAGGCAATTGTCCACCGGAGCCAAAGCTCAAAGGATGCTCTGAGTCGCCGAAAGGCCAGGAGGGGTTGTGGCAGATCAAAGCATCCCAGGGAGGCCCGAGCGTTGCAAGTGGCAGAGAAACTTCTTACGTCTCTCTGCCTGTGCAGTTGCCCCGCCCCTCTCATTTAGTCTCCTTTTCTGCAGGAGAGCTGAGTCCCCCCAGGTTGGACTCCACGGCATCCCTTAGCAAGTTCCTCTGTCCGCCCACAAGCTGGCCACACTGTCTGGAGCCTCAGCAAGGTCTAGGTTTGCTTTTCCACAGACAGCGCTGTGAGCGTCGGGAGGCACCCGATGCAGGGCTGCCTCTCCTTTTGTGATGTGAGCAGCGACTGACAAGTCACTGACTGGAAACCTTCTTTCATTCGCAGCTGCGATTGGAAATACCCTCATTCTGTCAGTTTTTCTTTATTTTTCAATCTGGAGTACTTTTATAAGGAGATACTTCTCATCGACTCTTTGATTGCGCTGAGGTACTTACTGTTCATGACAAAGGCAAGACAAATGTAGGATTTTTTCAATGAACTTATAGATTTAAATAATTTCAAGTGTCTTAATTATTTGTAGCTCTTTTTATGAATGCTCAAATTGTGCCTTGTCTAGCCAGGTTGGTTCCTGGGTCCTTTTAAGATGACCCTAAAAGTGTTTTGTAGCTTTCTTGCTGTTTTTATCACATGAAACAAGCGGTTCCACTAAGGCGCCTGGTCCTTTGGTGGTGAGTGGCTACCGGGGGCTGCGCAGAGCCTCCCTCCCCGGCTGTGTCTGGCCACATGCCCACCCCTCCTCAGACGCTGTCCGCAGGCCCTTCGTGCAGCGTCCTTCCCGGGGACAGCTCTGCACAAGCCACAGCATGATGTCTGAAGGCAGATTTCCAGGACCCCACCGCTGTGTTACAAAGCACCTGTGCTTCGCGTCTTTACCTTCCTCTGCAGTCGGCCTGAACAAGCTCGCCGCCCGCACAAGCTCACCGCCCGCACTGCTGCAGCGGAGCTCCCGGAACCTCTTCCGGTCCTGAGTGCTGCCTGATTTGTGCACCGTTTTTTGCTCAAATAAATGTTGTTAAATTTACTTTGTCTAAAGTTTTTCTTTAAAAAAAAAAAAGCAAAAACTCTTGCTAAAGACTTTATATAGAATTCCCAACAGATTGAGAATGGTTTGTAAAAATATCTTTGTTTTAATTGAATTTCCCTAAATTTAATTCCCAGGTTATTTTTTTTTAACCTCATAAAAAGCAAATCTTGCCTGTCTTAGGCAAGCCCCAGTATCACCTCCTCTAGAAAACCTTTCATGATCTTCCTTCAGACATATTGTTAGCTCCCACAGCACCTTGTTCACACCAGCAGCACAATGCTTATACCTGATTTGTAGCTGAGTTTACATCCATCCCGAATGAAGACAATATCTCCCAGCTGCCCTTGTAGCTAGATGGGTATGAGACTAGTTCTGAACTTGAAATGTAAGTGAAAAGTGGTTTGTGCAACTTGCAGAATAGTTAAACAGAGAGGATGTTCCCTTATCCTTTCCCCCTTTCTTGATGATTGGAATGCATACACGGTGGCTGGAGCTAGAGCAGCCACTTTGTACCATACACATGGCAGAACAACAAAATAAAGAGTTCAAGTTCCTGACATTGTGGTGGGCTGTTCCTACTCTGGACTACATACATCCAAATTTTCACATGAGACAGAAATGAACTGCTACCTGGTTTAAGCCAGATATTGAATTTCCTGCCACTCATGATTAATATAATACTAGCTGATACAATTCATATAAAGGAAGAAAACAAACGCAAAATGCAGTGCAGTGTTTTTGCTCCTGAACTATGTGTTCCTTGAACAATTTCTATCCCACCAGTTATTCTCACATCTCTAGAGCTTACTTAGGTATCTCCATTACAATAGGTGTTCAACAGACATTTTCTGAATTAGAGACAAGAAAATAACCATTTTAACCTATCAAGATACATAGAAATGTGTATGAGCCTTAACCAGAACTTGTAGGTGCTAGTGAAAAATACTAATTCTACCAGATAACTGACAGACCAGGCAAGAGAATGGGTACCTCAGATAGTACTATAATGGCATAAAACTGAATGCATCTGGTGGCATTTGCTTATAATATCAACAATCTGGAAATAATCTAAGTGTTGATCAAAGGGAAACTGATTAAAGTATGGGGGAAATATCCACATAACAGAAATTCTATGTCTCTATTTAAACTAATGAGGCAATTCTATATGTATGGTGATCACAATATATATTTAAGTAAAAAAAAATGGTAGGCCTTTTAAAAGGCCTTTAAAATACTATAGTTCCAAGGAAAATCAAGCAAAACCAAAGTAAGCAGGTAATAAATGAAATAAGATGAGCAAAATTGCATAACTATTAAAGCTGAATGATGGGTATATAAGGGTTCACTGTATCAGTCTCCCTGTTGTTGTGTACATTTGAGAAAATCCTATAATAAAAATGAAAATAAAAACAAAACCACATGGTTCAGAGCCTTGTTTTTTTGTATGTGTTTTTTTATTTTGTGTTCACTTTTTATGAAAAATATTTTCAAAATGCTTCTCCTGTGCAAAATGAAACAGAGATGAAGATACATTTAAATGTTTGAATATGCACAGAAGACAGGCTTCTGGAAGGCCATAAAATTGCAGCCGTAACTAATGAGGGAGGGAAGGAAGACACCCCAGAGACAGGACACTCGCCTTTCACTTTACAGGAATGTTTTACCACATGCCTGCATGAGGTATTCATTACAGAAAAACAAATTTTATAAAAGTATGAGAAAGAGTGACCCCAATCATCTGATAAGTTTGTACACTTTGAGACTTTGAGGTAATAAGTGAGAAATCCCCACCAGCCCACCTCACCTTTTGCTCCCAGTCTGGCTAATTCGGAACCAATCTTTAAGTTCTGGATCAAAGCTCATCTTCCACAGTGGGGCACAGAACTAAGTAACAGGAATGTCCCAAACAAACTGGTTTGCCTCATTAAGGAGTGGTGGGCTAACTGCCTGCCTAAAAGATCTGAATTTCAAAATCTTTAAAACATGACAGCAGCCCCAAAATATATACGGTAGGCTGGATCTGGACCTTGGCTCCAGGCAGCAATATCACAAAGGGTTGATTGTTCCCTCTACTGTGCCCCATGGCCCTTTGATCACACCGCTTTGGATGCACTTATGTGTATTGGACTATAGCTCTTTGAATAATTAATGACAATCATTTCCAACCTTTACTGAGGGCTTACCAGAGGTTAGGCAACGTGCCAGCTTTGTATCTATGATCTTACTTGGCCCTCACAACCACCCTTGAAATTAGGTACAATTTTTGAATCTCCACTTTTCAAATGAGGGACTGAGTCTGAGAGAGGTTGAAGAACTTGCCTAAGGTCATACAACTAGCAACAGGGTGGGTGGGTAGAGCTAGGACTTGAACCCAGGCAGTTTGGCTCCAGAATCCACCTGCTTAACCAGCACTTTATTCTGGAAGACAGGACTTGTGTCTCAATCCTACTGGGAGATTCAACGCCTAGCATCTGAGTTTAAATAAAGCAAAATTAATTCAACAATACTTTATTGGGCAAATACAAAATGCAAAATTTCCTTCCCTACCTCCCAGAAGGCAATACAGGGAGTCATTTTCATTATGTCTCACCGGACCCACAAGTTTTTTTCAAAAAAAAAAAAGCTATGATGTGGACACTTTGAAAACTTTAGGCTGAGTGAAAGTAGCCACTCACAAATGGTAGGATTCCATTTATACGAAATGTAAATGGAATAGACAAGTCCACAGAGGCACAGAACAGAGGCGCTTAGGGCTGGGGGAGGACAGGAGGTTTGGGGAGGGACTGCTAAAAGCTAAGCGGTTTCTTACTGGGGAAATGAAAATGTCCTAAAAATGGATTGTAGTGATGGCTGCACAACTCAGCATATACTAAAAACCATTGAATTGTACAATTTAAACTGGAAAATTATATGGAAAGTGAATTATCTCTCAATAAAGGTATTTTACAAAGAAAAATATCTACTGAATTGTCTTCTTCCAAATATATGCCAAAGGTGAGATGAGAAAGAGAACAGATGAAAGACAAAATTAATGGATAACACGTAATGATGGATTAGATAGCGAGCTAGGTAGACACATATCAAGAGAGATGATAGATTTAGTCATCAGTTTCCTGTTTTTCTCTTCATATTCCCCCTTCCAAGACTAGAAACCCAAGAGAGTGGAAGACCCAACGACAAATCATGAGAGTCACTAAGCTGTTAAGAGGATGGCACACAACAGAGAGAGAGTATTGAACACCAAGCCGTAAGCACACAAGTGCTCCCTCCACGGGCTCCTTTAGCACTTCCTTACAAGTTCCAATAGCTCAAATCTTTTGGGTTATCTGTTACTTCTCTTGGATGGACATCAAAACCCCCAGCTTTGAGTTATGTTTTCATGATGGAGCACAAGACAGATTTTACCCAGTGAATCCTTAACTCCCAAATTGAGAGAGAAAGAATGCTGCAACCCAGTTATCCAGAATAGCAGTCAATCCCACAGGAATTGCTTTCATCTTTGGAATACATTATGTAATTTATTTTGTAAGAGATTCACAGAGCTAATTCCATTTTTCGTTGGCAACTGTAAATATGAGTTCACACTCCCAGAAGTAACTGTGGAGATACACAGCACATTGACCCGGGGAGGAGTCAAGCGAGTCGCAAAGTGTTTTCCACGGCTTGTCTGTCTGCATACGGTGGATAATGCACAGAAAAATGTGTGTGCAGCTTCGCAATCACATGCACACTGCTCTCTAGATAAACTCATAACATTTCCTGTTCCCTCCAAAATTCATAAATTGGTTTTCCAACCACATGTCACACAATCCCCGAAAGAGTCTAAGATACAAGATCTAGGGGACACGTCTTATAAATATCTATTGTTTCTCAATCCCTTTTCTCTTTTTCATGATTATAGCCCAATGTCACTCCATGAAATGTACTTCTCAATTACTTGAGAGCTAGTCACAAACACATATTTCCATAACCTACACCCTGGAATGCTGGTTCAGTAGGTCTGGAGTAAAGTCTAGGAAGCTGTACTTCTTTTGTTTGGCTTTGGGTTATTTTTTTTTAATTTTTAAAATTTATTTTTAATTGGCAAATAATAATTGTATATCGTCATGGGGCAAAATCTGATGTTTTTTAAATCTATGTATACATTATAGAAAAATTCAGTCAAGCTAATTAACATATCCATCACCTCACCGACTTACCTTTTTCTGGTGAGAACGTTAAGAAAATGGGCAAAGGATCTAAACAGTCATTTCTTAAAAGCAGAGATGCAAATGGCCAACAGATGTATGAAAAAATGCTTAACATTTCTAATCATCAGGGAAATGCAAAACAAAACCATGATGAGATGTCGCCTCACACCTATTAGAATGTCTATCACCAAAAAGACAAAAGCAACACGTGTTGGCCAGTGTGTCTTGTACACTGGTGGTGGAAATATAAATTAGCAGAGCCATTATGGAAAACAGTATAGAGGTTCCTCGAAAAAGTAAACATAAAACTACATATAAACCAGCAATCCCATTTCTGGGTATTTATGCAACGGAATTAAAATCAATATGTAGAAGTGATATCTGCACTCGATGTTCATTTCATCATTATTCACAACAGTCAAGACATGGAAGCAACCTGAATGCCCATCAGCAATGACTGGATAAAAGAAAATGTGGTGTATATAGACAACGAAATACTACACAGCCTTTAAAAAGGAGGTTCTGTCATTCACTGTAACATGCATGGAACTGGAGGACATTATGCTGAGTGAAATAAGCCAAACACAGGAAGACAAATACTGTGTGATCTCACTTATATGTGGAATCCAAAAAAGCCAATCTCATAGAAACAGAGGGTAGAAAGGCATTTACCTGAGGCTGGAGGTGGAGGAGGGCGGGGGAGGGGGGATATTGATCAAAGGGCACAAAATTTTAGTTAGACTGAAGCGGTTTTAGTGATCTCTTGCACTGCATGGTGACCACAAATAATAATAATGTATATTTCAAATTGCTAAAAGAATAGCAAGCTGTGTTTTTAACAGGAGGCTGGGAACCACTGGCCTAGACCATCACAACAGCATCCAAACTGGTCTTTTTTCTTCCAAATCCATTTTATAACTGCTGATGTTCCACTGCTGACGGCTGTTGATATGAAATCCGGATACCCTCTCTTTGGTAGCCAGCAAAAGACACAGACCACACAAGCCCCTGCCCACCCACGGGAACCCCAGCTTAGCCACGCCCTGAAGCCACCGTGAACGAGGCCCCAAGCCAGTCTCTGTCTTGCTGTCTCCCTCCGTCTGGAACCCGCCTGGGAGAACGTCCCTGTTCTTCCTCAAAAAGCCTCATCATGATAGTCATAGACCTTGGCGTGCGCTCTCGGGGTGTGTGATGCCAGCGGTCTTCACATCCAAACTGAATCTGGGGTGGGGTCTCCCTGCCCGGGCCAGGTAACCACAGCATCTGGGAAGAGCTTCTCCACACCCCCGCTGGAGCTTCCTCTCAGACTCGGGCTGTGCCCGGCTCCCGCCCGCTACCCTGGCTGCGCCGCCCCGCGCCCGCCAGCCTCGCACCCGCCAACCTCGCACCCGCCAGCCTTGCCTTCCTCGTCTCGGCCGCACGCTGCAGCTGTTCCGGCAAGTGTTAACAGCAGGAGTAACACCTCTTCTCTGCAAGTGTTAACAGCTCTTGTCCCGGGAAATGGAAACTCGGAGAACAGCCTTTACTCGGCCACCAGTCTCAGCCATCTTCTGATCCCCCCTTCCTTACTCTCTTCCAGTTTTTATACCCTTGGTAGGACTCAAAAAGCATCCAATCAGCAACAAGCTTTAATGTCCAATCAGCAATAAGCTATAACATCCAATCAGGAACAAGCTTTAACATCCAATCAGCAACAAACTATAACATCCAATCAGCAACAAGCTGTAACATCCAATCAGGATCGCAAGAGCAGCACTACCGGAAGACAGGAGCAGATGGCCGACCATGGCCCGGCGAGGCACACGAGGCCCGGCCCATACAGCACCGGCCTGCGGGGATGCGGAGCGGCAGGGTCGCAGCTGTCCGACAGTTTCCCTGTCACAGCCACACCAGGGTCGGCGCTACCCTTTAATTAGTTTGTTTCCTTGTATTCCCACTGCCGCCTTCTTTCTCACTGAAAAGCTCAAAGAAACCACAAAGAAACCAAATCACTTTCACAGTAAAAAATACAAACGGGCTCTGAGAGCAAAGCGGCAGAGCTGGTGTCCCCGCGAAGACCAGACAACACGGGCCAGGGAAGGGGAAGGATGGGGAGGCCGGAAGGTGAGCAGGCAGGAAGCGGAGAAAGAGCAGTAGAGCCCCTGCGTCAGGAGGCCCTTCCCTTCCCTCAAGGCCAGCTTCACCTCCTGAGGCCTTCTCTGACCACCCGGGAAAGCTAATGGCTCTCTCCCTGGCGACCCCTAAGGCGCCATTCACGCTTGTCTCACTGTAGTATTGTTGGTTGTTCACACGTTTGTTTACTCCACTGGGTCAACGGCTTCTTAAGAGTAGTGAATGACGGTCTTTTAGTTACTGCTACATCTAAAGCATAAGGGGCTGATCAACCTCCTGCCATGCACTATTAAATTATTAATATTTAGGAATCCTATAATTAATTTAAAATAATGCAATTATAAGGCACTGCATTTTTAGTATACTGAAAAGCATTATTTTTTAATGCAAGTGTCAAGAATATCACAGTGGGTTTGGAAACTTGTTTTCTCGCTTTTGCTTTCCACAATTCCAGGAACTCTGAAGTGGCCTGTCGCTCGCTTGATCGCCAACAGACCCTGCACATACATCAAAGTCCTATACAGAAAGGTTCAGGAAATAACCACTGATCAATTGCTACTTCACTGCAAAATGCCTTGAAGATGAACCAATGCCAGAAGCTAGTGGCAACCCTTTTTAAAACTCAATACTTCTTTTGGAAAAGATGAAAGTATCATTGCTTCCTTTAATATTATCTGAAATTTCAAATATGTAAAATAATCAGTAGATATCTTAATTCCAATATGACTCCCCACTCATCCACCGCAGATGAAAGCCACTCTTGGGGTTATTAGCTATTTTCTTTCCAAATGAGGCATTTATAATAAAAGCTAACACTTACTGAAAACTCATTATGTGTCAGGCTCTGTTTGAAACATTTTAGAAGCACTACCTCAGCAACAACAAGCCTGGTATGTACTCCCATTCGGCCCATTTTACAGATGAAGACTCTGGGGCCCAAGAAAGGAAAAGTACTTTGCTCAGAGCTGTGGAGTGGCAGAGGCAGGCTTTGAATCCCTAAATTCTGACCCGTTTAACCAACTCCCTAACATAACACTCCCCATTCAAATCAGTTTCAACTCGATTTTCATTCGGCAAGGGATGAACATTTCAGAGCATCTACAGCTTGAACTACTGCAATATGAAGCCCCCCTGTGAACAGGTGTGGCCAAAACTCTCAGCAGGTAACTGCTGGGGTGGGGGGCACTGACTCTCAGAAGCACCCTCCTGTACCCACTCAAACCCCTGGGTTCTCACGGAGCCCCTCCTGTGTCACCTCTAACAACCCCACAAAGTAGGTTTTATTTTATTTTATTTTTTGGAGACAGAGTCACTCCATCACCCAGGCTGGAGTGCAGTGGCCCAATCACAGCTGACTACAACCTCGAACTCCTAGGCTCAAGCGATCTTCCCTCAGCCTCCAGAGTAGCTGGAATTACAGGCATGTGCTATCACACCCAGCTAAGATTTTTTAATTTTTTTGTAGAGAGAGGGTCTCACTATGTTGCCCAGGCTGGTCTAGAATTCCTGGCCTCAAGTGATCCTCCCGCCTCGGCCTTCCAAAATGCTGAGGTTACAGGCACCACACCTGGCCATTTTTTAAAATCAATGTTTCCACATGAGGAAACTGAGCCCAGTGTGACTGACCCCCGACAACAGCTGCAAAGCAGCAGGACTGAGGTCCAAATCCTGTCTCCCCCGGAGCAACCGTCTTTCCCCACCTTACATCCCAGACAGAGCCAGAGACCCCCAGGCCACTCCCACCATAAATAAACTTGTTCAGCCCTGGGTGAAAAGCCACTCTGAATTCTTATTTCCTGGAACCGACCAGAGATCATTTCTGTTTTCCTGATAACCCAACTCCCTTCCAAGAAATCAATCTCCACCCAGCCTGAAAGCTAAAAAGACTTTTCTAGAAAACTTCAAAGACATCCTATGTTTGATGCATTTGTTACATTTCCAGATACGTTACTACATTTAGTGATTGAAATTTCTTTCTTTGACCATGGAGCTAAAAGCTGCTGAGCATAAAGAGATAGAGACTTTCGCGGTCTATGCTGGTTTGAGGCGCTGAAAGTCCCAGAAATAGGTTAACCCATCAAGAGTATAGGACCCACAGCAACTAAAGATCACAACAGAAAGTCAGACTTGGTGCCAGGCTTTGTGTCCTTTTGGAAGAGGTCCCAGGCAGAATGAAATGCAGAGGAGACCCGGTGAGAGAGCCACGCCTGAGCAAGTCCCCAACCGTCTGTCACGGCTGCAACAACAAGCACGCTGCCCTGGCGTGGGAAGGATGCCACCACACCCGCAGCCGGGGAGAGGACACGCAGGCCAGGACCGCACGACACCTCCTAATTTGGAGGTGCACAGGCTGGAGCCTTCCTGAGGGGAAAACCAGAAATTACCCACCCCAGGCCCTGTCACCCCAAAGCAATGTGGGAGCAAGGCTTTCTCCATCTGCTTCCTCGCAAAACATGGTGCGGCCAGGGCTCTTTCTGGTACAGGACTGGCTTCCCCAGACCGAAATAGGAGCTCTGCCAGCCCCGCTGGAATATAAGCTCCATAACGCCCAAGTCTGTGCTTTTCTTGCGCACTGTTGTGTCCTTGGCTCCTAGAACAGTGCCCAACAGAGGAGAAGGCCTCCTGTTCTTTCGTTGACTTGCTAAGAAACCAAATGGAGAAGGACAGACATCAGTTCACCCGTCCGGCACCTGGTGCATCTGTCACAGAGGAGACACCAACTGGGGACCTCAGCTCCTCCTGCGGGACAGGATCTAAGCTACCTGCAGCCTGGAGTGGGGGGAGAGTCTTAACAGCATGCAGGTAAATAAGGAGAATCCCTTCTGGGGGGCCCAATAGGAGTCAGGTTACATATGTTTTTATCCCGGGATAAACGCAAGGGAAAGAAAGTGTTAACAAACCCACAAGAGGGGAGGGTTCTCTGTTGCTCACCACACAGAAAGCCAATTACTGAGACAAGGAGGATTGTCAAGGAAGAAGGATTTATTGCAGAGGATGCATCAACTGGGAGGTGGGAGGAATGGACTGCCTCAAATCCTCCTCCCTGACCAGTGGGGTCAGGGGTTTTTCTGGAGGGAACTGAATAATGCATGAAGTGAGTGAGCATCATTACATGTTTGGGGTAGAGTGCAAGGCACACAAGTGCAGTGAGAAATCATGCTACTACACACATCCCATGATCGAAAAATCCCCAGGACGGGGATTGTAGTCGTATAATGAGCTGGGGGTTGACACCGGTCATTCTTTCAGCCTTGTATGCAGGCAGGTTGCAGGGAGTAGGTTGCTCAGCAGGTCCTTGGGCACAACCTGTGGTGGGGTGTCGCTTTTCTTGTCTTCTCTGGGCAAACAGGGGTGTAAGGTTTTTATCTCGTGGCTACAGGGAGGCTCTGCCATTTCTGGGAAAGAAACTCAAAAGGGAATGAATGCATCAGCTCAACAGAAAGTTACAAAGTTCTGGTCAGCAAGTCTTACTGGCCTGGGAACTTGAAACATAAGGGAACTACAAAAAAAAAAACTATAAAAAATGTTTTCTTGCTTAGAATCCGTGAAACATTCCTTACCATAAAGGTGGAGATGATAGATAAATAGATAGATAGAAGATAGGTAGATAGAAAGATAGAAAACAGGTAGATAGAAAGATAGAAGATAGATAGGTAAGCAGATAGTTGGAAAGATGATTGGTAGATGACAGATAGATAGAATTAGATAGAATTCATATATACACGAAGATTATATATGGTACAGAATGCAAGAAATGTATGATACTGCCCTCTTCCCCTCAGGTCAAGTTTGTTTTTTTTTTTTAGCCAATGGATAGATTATATGGAAAGAAATGGAAATTCCTGCCTTTATTTGAACGGCTTCCTGCAAAATATAGGACATGCTATACGGAACTAAAACGTTAAGTGTGTAAGGCTCTCAGCTGCAAGAAAGAATGTTATGGGTTGAATTGTGTCCCCAAAAGAGATGCTAAAGGCCCAACCCCCAGTACCTGTGTATGTGACCTTATTTTCAAGTGGGATTTTTACAGAGGTGATCAAGTTAAAGTGAGGTCATTAGAGTGGCCCTAATCCAATATGCCTGATGTCCTTATAAAAAGGGTCAGTTTCAAAAAGAGAAACGCACATGGGGAGATGCCAGGTGAAGACGAAGCAGCTGCTGGAGTGAAGCACCCTCGCGCTGAGGAATGCACAAGATCGCCAGCAAAGCCCCCGCAGCTGGGAGAGGGCCGTGGAGCAGATGCTCCCCAGCAGTCCCCAGAAAGAACCAACCCTGCCAACACTTTGATCTCATGCTTCTAGTCTTCAGAACTATAAAGTAATAATACATTTTTGTAGCTTAGGACACCCAGCTTCTGGTACTTTGTTCTAGTAGCTCTAGGAACTATTAACAATACGGATAGATGTAGCTTAAATGGAGGAAACAACGTCAACCAGACTCAGTTTACCTAGATTTCTCTAAGTTCTGCCTTCCTCAGTCGAGGCTCCACTCCCAGGTAAGTGGTCACTAAATGGTGCCCCCCCCCAGAAGCCTCAGACTTACAACTTTCCAGCTTCAAGTCCTCAAGGGGGAGAGCTTCACTTCCCAGAAGTGCCAACCAAAGACCTAGAATCAGGTCTTAGTGGTGTGAGGTGAGTCTTGGGCATGGGACCAGCCTCACCCACGAGGTCTGAGAGTGGGATGAAGATTTTTCTCAATGAAAAACCAAGGTTCTGTTACCAAAGGAGGGGAAATGGATGCTGAATGCTAAGAAGGCAAAACATGGGAAGGTATAAGGAATACATTTTAACATAAGGGATTCATGCATCCGTCAAATCAACAAGTATTTATTGAGTGCAAGAGATTGTTCTAGATACATCAGTGAGAAAAATGAACAAAGATCCCTCCCCTCCAGGGAAGTGCCTGGAGCTTATTCTCCAGCGGAAAAAAGAGTAAGTCACTGAGGGCCAAGGAAATCATTTTGGCCAGTTCAGTGCCTGCTATCCTGTGGGCGCTGGAGGTTTGTTGAATGAAAACATTAATAGAAATAGGACCTGGTAGATCTGCCAACTGAATCCCAGCTACCCTCGGAAGCCCGCAGTGTGAGGACGTGGGGATTATAGGGTTCCACATGCTGTGTAGGATGGCACGTCAGTGAACAAAGGGGCAAGTGGATCTCTGAGCCCCGGGGAGGCGATGATACCCTCACTCAGACTGGAGAGCCTGGTACCGAGCGATGGGACATCCTTTGACAAACACATGGAAAACTGGTTTTAAAAAACTGGACACGTAAAAACCCTCTTACAATGGTTCTTTTATGGAGTTAAAACTGGATGTCCCTTAAGTACTGTTTTTCTGTTCCTTCAGAGAACTCTTTGCCAGGCTGTCCCAGCGAGAAGAGAGCTGTGCTTATTCTAAGGAGAAAAGAGACATGCATGAAGTCACTGTATTTTGCAATCAGGATGCTTCAACAGCCAAATGTGTTTAGATCCAAAGCAATCCCTCCCTGGATGAGATCACGGATGGAGTGAGTACTTGGGAAAGGCTTCAGAAAACGCAGCGTTCTAAAGTGACAGCCTCCACACATGCCGGCTCCCTCCGACATCCCAGAGCACTAAGACAGTCCCCTGCTCCCTGGGCAAAGGACACCGTCTCTTGCTTTAAACCAAGGGCAAAGATCTTTGCTGAACACTTTAGTGCAAATTCACCAACTTCAAAATCATATGACTTTTTATTCATTTATCTATTTTTTTTTGTGCACTACATCTAGGCACAGAGGCAATTAGCAAAAACGGACTCAGCCCTGCCCTCGTGGCAGCCTCACAGTCGGTATAGCCTACAGACTGGCGTCAGTCGGTCTCACAGATAAACACGTGAGTTCGAGTCGCCTGAGAGCATAAATGTGGAGATGTGACCCAGCCAGGGAGGTCAGAGGAGGCTTCTCTGAAGAAGTGATAATTTGACTGAAGTTTAAAAGATTGAGTAGAGAGTATCAGGAAAGAGATAAGAACATTTCCAGGAGAAGGAACAGAAGGTACAAAGGTCAGTAGTGAAAGTGAGCAAGACCCCTGAAAGAAAGCCTGAAATGCACAAGAGGGGACATGAGCCTGGGAAAGGCTGGGACAGACCATGAGGAGAAGCCACAGGAAGAAGCTCCGTCTTCATCCTAAGGGCACTAGGCAGGAACAAGGGTTCTAAGCAGCAAGTGTTACGCTCAAGTTTGTGTCTGGAGGCCACGAGGGATGCAACACGAAGAAGGTGCTGGGGAAGGGAAGCAGGTGGGCCATTGAGGAGGCCATGGCAGCCCTCCCTGGGGTGGACGATGGGCCAGGGTGGTGGTGGATTCCAGAATTGTTGAGGAGGTCAAAGTGTCAGATCTCACTGATTAATTAGAAGTAGAGTTGGATGTGAAGAAGGTAAAGTCAACTCCTGGATTTCTGGCTTCCATAACTGGATATTTGGTGGATTTTCTGGCTGAGGTAAAACACACCAGAAGAGCAGATTTGGAGAAGTTGGTGGGTGAGTTTAATTGTTTTTAATTAATAGACTTTATTTTTTATATAACTTTTAGTCCTATAGAAAAATTGAGAAGATGGAGAGTTCCCACACACTTCACCTCCCTCAGTTTCCCATTATCAACATCTTCCCTTAGTTGGTACATACATTTGTTACAATGTTACAGACTTCCATGGACAGATCAATATTGATATTTTTTTTTGAGAGAGAGAGAGAGAGACTCACTCTGTTGCCTGGGCTAGAGTGCAGTGGCATCATCATAACCCACAGCACCCTCAAACTCCTGGGCTCAAGTGATCCTCCTGCCTCAGCCTCCCAAGTAGCTGGGACTATAGGCACACACCACCACACCTGGCTAATTTTTCTATTTTTGTAGAGACGGGGTCTCACTCTTGCTCAGTCTAGTCTCAAACTCCTGAGCTCAAGAGATCCTCCTGCCTTGGCCTCCCAGAGTGCTAGGACTGCAGGCGTGAGCCACCATGCCCGGCCTTGATACATTAACACTGACTAAGGTCCACAGTATACACTGGGGTTCACTCTGTGTTGTACAGTTCTGTGGGTTCTGACTAATACGTGATGTCTTGTATCCACCACTGTAGTATCATACATACAGAGTAGTTCCCCGCCCTGAGACTCCCCATACAGAGGCACAGCGGTCCCATCACAGACAGGCCCCACCACTCCTCAGCTCACACCCTACCATGGAAAAACCCAGATGTGGCACTTTCATACAACCAACGTATTTGTCAATAAACAGAACTGTACAGGTAGGTACATGCTATAACATGGATGGACCCTAAAGACATTATCCTACATAAAAGAATGTTCCAATTACATGATATGACCAGAATAGATAAATCTGCAGAGACAGAAAGTAGACTGATGGTTGTCAAGGGTTAGGGAAGGGAGGAATGGGGAGTGACTGCTAAAATTGCATCTGGTGTTGGTTGCACAACCCTATGAATATACTAAAAGCCATTGACTGGCACACTTTGCATAAGTGAATTGTATGGCCCATGAATTATATCTCCATGTAGTCCCCTCTCCTCCCCGCAGGTTATGTTCCAGACCCCCAGTGGACTCCTGAAACCCAGGTTAGTACCGAACCCAGTTGCAGTTGGTCAGAATGTTTCTGTTCATGTCTCCCATCCATCCACAAGTTCAATGCCCTTTCCGTCTTAACCAGGCATTTATCACGCCTTGTGGCAGACACTTTTGCAGTTTGAGGCACAACAGCAGAACTAGTACAAGTTTCTTTTTCCTTCTTCACAATTTCACAAATAGAAGATTCCTTCTTACCATAGATCTTATCAACCTCAACATACAATTTTTTTTCTTTCCTTATTAAATTGAGAACTTTTCCCCTTTTCATTTAAAGAAAACACATTAGGGCTTCCCTTGGCTGTATCCAAATTATCAGCATCGCTACTCTTGTGCTTTGAGGCCACTATTCAGCACCAGCACCATGATACAGTCGGTCTGATAACCAAGATGACTACTGAGTGACTAACAGGTGCCACTTAAAACTTACAAAGTGTTTATTTCTAGAATTTTCCATTTAATATTTTCAGACCTCAGTTGACTGCAGCAAACTGAAACCACAGAAAGTGAAACCATGGATAAAGGGGGACGACTGTATAGCTATTTAAAAAACGTGGCCCATCTGGTGGCCCACACTGCCTGTGGCTGTGACACACTCCCCCAGACACTTTCGCCTTCTCGCTATTTAGACCACTTATGCTTATTCATTTTGTCAATTGCCTCTCTTCCCATCTCTAAGACGAGTTGCACAGGGTGGGGATTTTCACTTGTTATGACCATCGCGAAATCCACAGGGCTAGAACAGGGGCGAGCACCCAGGCAGCACTCAGTAAGTACCTGCCTTCAGGGGACAACTGGTGACCTCTGTGTGTGGCTTTGTGGGTAATTTCATTTCTTTCCTGAGGTTGTTTTTTTTCCCCTGCAAGTTTTCTACAGTGAATATACATTACTTATATGGTCAGGAAAAAATGTTATATAGGGGAGAAAAAGTCCTACTACTGTGCCCCATGGCCCACAGCATGAAATCCTGAACTCCTCAGCAGGCCCTGGCTTTTCTAAAGTCAAAGCTCTCCCCACCCTCCTTCCCTCCTTCCCTCGGCCAAAATGAATCCTGTGAAGTTCTAGCTCCCTGAGATGAAAGAAGATGTTTTCTGAAACAAAAGGAGTTCCTTGTGCTTAAAAATGGTTAAACAGGTTTGCCTTGGCTTGTTTGTTTTGCTAAAACCTTCAGGAAGCTTTGTGAATTGTGGAACCCTCAGAAGGCCATGGAATAGGCCACACTCCCTGACGCATCTGACCCGAGAACCCTTTTCTGGCAGCTCATCTCCAAGGACTAGAGTTCCTTGGAACAAGTCTCGGGAACACGGCCGTAGCCAGGCAGGACCCCTGGCAGCTCTGTGAGCATCTCGTGATCGCTCTAACTCCGGCTCCTGGAACCCTCTCCCCTTCTCTGCCCATACAAACCCTGCTCTGGCTTCAGAACGCAGCCCACCATGTGCCCTGCCTGCGAGGCCTTCCCTGATCTCCCACTCAGAGTTCACACCTCGTTCCCCTGTGTTTCTGCAGAACTTTATTCACACAGTTGCAGCTCCTGCCATCGGCATTGCTTGAGCTGTAATCGATGTTAGGATGTCTGTCCCCAACCCCAGACTGTGAGCCCCTTCGGCACAGCAATGGGGCCTTGAGTGGAGCTGGGCTCTGGGGGTGTTCACGCTACTAGAAGCACCTGTTTGGGGGCAGGTGGGCCTCAACCCTCGTGGCCAGCAAGCAGGCCGAAAAAGAACCCCACACACCCGCCTTCCTGGCTCCCCTTCTCAGTCCTCTGCCGGGGATGGGAAGGCCCTGACAACTTAGGGATGAGTGTCCTGGGTGCCTTTTTCTTAGCTGTTCTCTTTCTTTATCTTTGGAATTTCTTTAAAAGACTGTTTTTAAGTTGGAGGATCTGGGTTCTGGAATTCCTCTGGGCTGGCTAGAACAGTATCGTACTGAGTCTGCCATCTTCTGTCAACTTATTGGTTGGCAAAGGAGCTGTTTAGAAAATAAAAACTGCCTGCTCTGTAGGAAGAGGCTCATCTGCTGGGAGAAAAAGCCCTAGAGCAGGAGTCAGGAAGCTTACACTTGAGTTTTACAAATGTTTCTTTTCTTTTCTTTTTTTCTTTTTTGAAACAGAGTCTCACTCTGTTGCCGGAGCTAGAGTGCCGTGGCGTCAGCCTAGCTCACAGCAACCTCAAACTCCTGGGCTCAAGTGATCCTCCTGCCTCAGTCTCCCGAGGAGCTGGGACTACAGGCATGCGCCACCATGCCTGGCTAATTTTTTCTATATAATTTAGGTGGCCAATTAATTTCTTTCTATTTTTTTAGTAAAGACAGGGTCTCGCTCTTGCTCAGGCCAGTTTTGAACTCTTGACCTTGAGTGATCCTCCTGCCTCGGCCTCTCAGAGTGCTAGGATTACAGGCATGAGCCACCGCGCCCCGCCGAGAACTGTCTTTTAAAACATTCTAATGGACATGCATCTATTCTAATGACAATATAGTACTCTCTCCTGCAGGAAAGCTCCATGAACTTCATCACCATCGACAAGCAAAATTAAAGTCAGGGGCAATGGCTCACACCTGTGATCTTAGCACTTTGGGAGGCCAAGGCAGTAGGATCACTGAGGCCAGGAGTTTGAGACCAGCCTGAGCAAATAGCAAGACTCTGTCTCTAAAAAAAATATAAAAATTAGCCAACCGCAGTGGCGTGTGCCTGTAGTCCCACCTGTACTCAGGAGGCTGAGGCAGGAGGATCACTTGAGCCCAGGGGTTCAAGGCTGCAGTGAGCTATGATTGTGCCACTGCACTCTAGCTCAGGCGACAGAGCGAGACCTTGTTTCCAGAAAAAGAACAAAAGAAGCAAAATCAGATAGGACTATTCATCTCCCTTGCTAGTTCCTTCCAAGGTGGTCTTTGGGAGGTGTGTTGTAAGCTTCTATCTGTGTAGAATGTTGGCAACCCGGGTCAGGGAGAGCTTGAGTGTGATTTGCAGCTACCCACACCGGCCATCCTCGGGCAAACCATAGGCTAATTTAAAATACTTGGTCCTCACACCCCATCAGTTACCCTCTTTCTAACCAGGCCTCTTGTCCTGATTTAATTTGGAAAATATGGGTGTTAAAGTGATGGCTCCTGCAGGCAAGAAGCCCAGGGGGAGAATTAGTCAGTTCTTCCTGGACTTTTCGGAGCTTGTGAGCAGAGGGAGGAGGGCAGGGGAGCAGAAACAGGCAGAAATCCTAGGGAGGAGGGCAGGGGAGCAGAAACAGGCAGAAATCCTAGAGAGGCAGTCTTCGGAGCTTCTTCACGGGGCAGCTCCTAGCACCCCCCCGGGGAGCAGTTCAAGGCCCATTGATCTGCCTGGGGCAGGGAGTGTTCCTTATGGGGACATCTCAGCCAAGGGAAGGCACCGTTGTCTCTGCTGGCTGAGATAAGAGGCTTCTCAGGAAGTCTGAGTCACCTTGGGCTGACTCTCTATCGAAGCACAGATGCCTCGTGGCAGCACAGCCTGGTGACAAAGCCAAGGCTTCCTTGCTAGCCCTGGGACCCTGGGAGTCTGCATTTCCTGTTGGTGTCCTCTGACCTGGGCAGCCACCCCCACACCCTGGGAAGTTTCCAGCCACCTTCACTCATGCACTTGGAACCTCATGCTCACAGCTCTTTTTCTCTTTGCTCATCTTGCTTTTGTTTCCTCTGGAATGTTCCAAGCCTCTTGTATCACCCTGTGCCCGGAATCTGAACATTCCAGGGTGGGAGCTGCCTTCATGTTACTCATCCCTCCGTGTGATTTCCTGACACAGGATCCAGAGACCTGAATTCTGGTCCAGGTCTGTAAACTACCAATGACCATGGTCGAGGTCCCTCTCTAAGCCTTAATTTCCTCATCACCTCACTGGGGGTGGGAGTAGGATGGAACAACTTCGGGAAAACAGACTTTTAGAACTGGCACAATACGGGGACCTTTATGCCTTCTGCAAACTATTCGCTACTGCCTGCTGGCTGATGCCTGTCATTCTGTCATTCCACAGAAAAGAAATATCTTAGCCCGTTATCATGCATTTCCTCCTTAGTAAAAGTGAAGGATCCAAGCAGATTTCTGAGGGAAGCAGAAAAACAGCAGTAAATTATGCAAAGGCATGGGTTCCCTTCCAGGGCTGGAACAAGCTCTGGTGAGGATCAGTCGGGAGAAGGAAAGAAGCACAGATAGAAGACTCCACTGCATGCATTTTTTTAGGGTATGGCTTAAATAAGGAGACTTGCAGAGATTATAATATAAGGGAATATTTGTTAGAGCAAAAGAAGTCATTGGAAGGCAACTAATCCATCTTCGATCTTCCTGAGTGTCTTCACCAAAATTCTTGCAGCTGGGAGTAGTGCTTGGCATCCTGACTTCATAGCTGGTGACTTCAGGCAAACCACTCAAAGTTTCAGTCTCGATCTCCCCAACTGTCAAATGGGGATGATGGTAGGATTGTGGGGAATAAATGAGAGCATATATACTATATCCAGCAATAGTAAGTGTGCAATAAATGTTAGCATCCCCCTCCTCCTTCTCCTCCTCTTCCTCATCTCTTGCTCCTGCTGCTCTGGCCACCAGGTCTCCCAACAGCAGGTCCTCCCCCCAGAACCACACTTCAACCATTCTCCTAACCAACACTCCATACCCTTCCGTAAGATTTTTCAAAAATGGAGTTTATATCAAATAGTTCTCAAATGAACCTATGCTCAATTTTTACATTCCTGTTCCCCAGACCTACCTGTGGAAAAGATGGGAAACCATTGATCACAATTCTGCCCTCTTGTGGGGGTAACTCAAAGGAGCAGCAATGCTCAAGCCCCCACAGAGCCCCCAAACTCCCACAGAGGAACAGGCATGGGTGTTGTTGGAGCCACGGGTTGATCAGACAGCAAGTGGGGCTGAAGGAAACGGAGGGAGACAGGTGTGTCCTCAGAGACTTTCCACAGGAAGGAACAGATACCTACCCTGCTAACCGGAGCCTGATTCTGGGTTAGAAGCTAATCAGCTGGAAGAGGGGCGGTCATGTGCTCTCCTGCAGAATAAGCCATGGGGTCCAGAGCCCAGCCCTGGGCAGCTGCCAGAGCCACCACGGGGGGCAGCTTCCATTGCTGAGCTGTGCTGCACCCTGGGAGCTCTGGTCTTTGTCAAAAGAATGGATTTGCGCAGCTAAACCCCACAGGGCTTGGCCATTGTGGACCTGTCAGTCTGCATTTCAACTCTGGGCTTCACTCTTTGGTGAAAGTGAACTCCAGTTGCAAGGCATCCCAAGCTCAGTCTCCCCAGCTCATGCCAAGAGTTTTGTCTGCTTTGTGCCAGAACCCTGTGCTGGGGGTGGTGGGGAGACTCACGGGAATCAGAAAACCCACTCCTGCCCTCAGGGGGCTTGTCGTCTAGCGTGGGGATGGGACTCATAAGCACTTGAAGTGCTGTCTGTCTTGGGATCTGTCATTCTCATCTAAATTAACTAAAGGCTAACTGAGCCTTTCTTAAGATGGATGTGAAAACCACCAATACTCCTGGTATTTGGAGGTGGGGCCTTTAGGAGGCAGTTGGGTCTGGCGGTGGCAGCCTGATGAATGGGGTTAGAGCCTCACAAGGCGGGAAGAGACAGAGCACGTGCAACTGCTCCCCTCTCTGGCTCCCGTGCTCTCCCTCCCCCTCCTCGGGATACCAGGGGAGATGGCCACCTGCAAACCAGGAAGAGGCCCTGCCCCAGACACCAGAGCTCAGGCCTCCCAGCCTCCAGAACCATGAGAAACAAATGTCTGCTGTCGGAGCCCCCAGTCCATGGCATCTGTTAGGGCAGCCCAGAGAGATGAAGACAGTGCCATCAGCAGAAAAGGTGATGAAAGCCATTATTCACTATGTTTTTATATATTTGAAAGGTAAGAGTAGGTAAGAGTAAGTTCCTAGTCATCGTTACAACCTGAATTGTTCAACCTGAAGTCTGGGTACAAGTTACACTAACTACATTTGATTATGCACCGTGGCTAACACTCCCTTGGTAAGGTATGGTTTATCTCAGCCGCCACTTTCTCATTATTTGCATGTTCTTGCTCATATTGTTTGGGTTTCTTTTTTGTTATTGTTACTTACTGTTGTCTCATGGTATAGCCCCAGAACACAACATGTATCAAGGGTTCTAAAATGATTTATTATAAATAAAAAATAGTGATGAAAGCAGTGACATAGAGTCTACTTGGAATAACATAATAAACTTAATAGAAACACAAACTATGTATTAGAATAACATTATAATCATAACTGTACAGTGACCCCAATGGGAATATAGACTGAGAATCTATATGCACTGTGACTATTAGTATGCAAATTAACTAATTTCCTACACATTGCCAAAAAAAGAGAAACATTTTAACAGAAATTATGATGATTTATATTTTACGATAGAATGTCATTGGAACAATGATCGATCCAGTCCAATCTCCAGTGAGTTGTCAGTTAAGAAACTCTATTAAATGACTTGCTGGTAAATCAATTAATTTTTTGAGAACAAGTACAAAAATCCTACTTACCAAGAAAAAAGCTAATTTTATCACTAAAAGTGAAGAAGAGACCATAATATAGAGGCATCATTCTAAACTATACTTGAGTAGCAAAAACAGTTCACACTTTTTCTAAGATGCTAAAGGGAAAAAGAGATTTAATGATAAATGTCAAGCTTAGAATAGAAGCAGGTGTTTTTATTTTATCAATTAGTAATTTCCTTTATCAGAGGATACTGTTGGACATCTTAATATCAGTAATACGACATATAGGAGCGATCGCTACTGAATGTGACAGCAGATATTTTCATCTGTGGTTTGTCTAAACCAGTGGTTCTCAACAGGGGTCAACTTTGCCCCCCAGGGTATATTTGGCGATATCTGAAAATATTTTTGGTAGTTACAGCCGGGGAGGAAGAGCCCTACTGGTTGGTGTCCGTGTGTAAAAGCCAGGGAGGCTGCTAAAACCCTACAGCAAAAAGGCCAGTCCCACAATCAAGAATTATCTGACCCAAGATATCAACAGTGCTGAAGGTGAAAAACTCTGGTCTAAATTACTAACGTGCAGAGACTAGGAATCAGCTACATGGGTAGAGACAGAAGAGGGGAGGCGGGAAAGAGATGAAGAGCTTGAAGACTTCATGTTTTCTTAAAAATCAAAGAGACGTTGCTGTTGCTGAGATAATGGTTATTTTCTGATTCGTGATGTTCATAAAGCACCTCGACCTCCATAGGATGAGAACCGGGTATCTGTGCAGCTGTCCTGCACCCTGCCCGATTGGCAGATAACAAGCCAACAAATGACTGCATGTTGAAGTAAATCATGAAAACTGTGAATATGGTCAACTGGTGGTCGCTGAAAATTCATCTTTCAAGCTTATCTTGGGAAGAAATGAGCCCAAGTTGGCAATTCTCCTTTTCTACCCTGAAGGACACAGGCACTTGAAAGTACTTACTGAGGTTTTGAAAGAAACACATAAAATAAATATTTTTTCTTGATGAAAGTTATGTCAGGAAAGGCCATTTTTATGATTTCAAGTAGGTTAATGCAGGTGATATATCTCACTGATATTTCAAATATGGATTTTTCAACGCAAAGCTACATTCCCACTGGGAGGGAATGGAGATCGGAAGTGGGCTTGCTGCCCACGGGGTGCTGTGGGGACTTGCTGCCCAGGGACTTTCCACATTAACCAATTAAACATTGTCTTTGTCTTGTTTTCTCGAACACCCTATACAAATTTCCCCCTGGAGCACCTTTGGGGGAGCGTCGAGCCACCTGTCATCTTGTGCTGCCCAATTCATGAATCACTGAATGCTGAAATAAACTCAGTAAATATTTACTATGCTTAAGTTTATCTTTTAACAACTCTTTTGCTTCACCTTCATTTTCTCTCCTCCATACCAAAGAGAGTTTCTAATCTCTTCTTGGATGAGAATATTTCCACCACCACCACCCCCATGTGAAAGTGCCCACCAGGAGAGTGGAACAGAGACTCCTGCATGGGATACCCAGGTAACTGAGCCCCAGGTGACCTCATAGAGTCCTGTACACCCCCCAGGGTTATGGGAGCAACATGTGGAACAGAGGGGAGCAAGCATGGGGCTGAGAGCAAGTAGACCCGAGGTCCAAGGGCCAGGAAACCAGAGCAGATCCAGTGGGGACCATAAGACTTGAGACCAAATGGGGACAAGGACACATCAGTGGGCACCAGTGCAGAACTATAACATCCCTACAACTGATGTCTCTCACCAGCACCCCACCCTAGTATTAGACACCTTTCCTGAAAAACATTGGGAGATGAGGGAATTTCAGACTTGAATTTAAGCAAAAAAAACACAGAAGCAACTTGAATCTACTAAATGAACTCCCAATTGGCAAGGTTATATTTTCCACTATCAAGTAAAACTAAACCTCAGAATTGAGACTCTCATGATGATGGTTTTAATACAATGATTATAAACAAAGCTCCCTTTCTTACAAAGCCAAGAACAAGGTTTGAAAATGGGAGCCTCCCTACACTCATGAACTTAACCAAGAAATGTAGAGACTCATGAGAAGATGTGGATTTTTATCCCATAGATGGGGCAAAGCTCAAGAGAGGGAATACTTACCCTTGAGGCACCAGCATCTGACAAGTAAAAGGCGAAACCTGGGGACAGCTATTCTTGCCTTGGCTTTCATCCTATCTACCATACAAACATGGGCTCTATGATAGGATAGGATAGGAGTGCTTTGGCCCCAGAGACATTTGGAGAGCATTGAGAACAAACATCTGTAATTTAGAACATTTCCTTGGAACAGACTGTTTGGGTGTTGGGGTCTTCAAAAACACTAGAATTTCCTTTACAGAAACCAGGGTGAAAGCCAGGAACTGGAAAAAGGAGACAGCAACAAGAAGTTAGAGTTCCCAAGAGCCTGTGGATTCCTTTCAATAGAAGAAAATAAGCAGTTTCAGACAAGTCCTATCTTGAAATTTCCATATGAATACAAATTCCCAGAAAGCAACAAGTTAATCCAGTCGAGTGATTGCTATAACCAAAGCAAATCCTTCTCTTTTGGCAAGTGGGAAAGGGCGTAAGGGTGTAACTATACAATCACAATTATTTTCAAAGCCATCCTTTAAAGCTTACTCCAAAATTAGGCACACACCCACACAAACCAACAGACTACGGAGCTCATCAAATGTTAGAGCTGAGAAGTGCTTCCAGAATTATCCAGTCTAGCAGCCTTGTTCTTCAGATAAGGACTTGGATGCCCAGAGGTGATATGCCCTTCCCATTGTTACCAAGTTAATTAGAATTGGAAATAAAACTCTGGTTGGTTTTCTAATTCCTAGTGCAGACTGATTTTATCCATTGCTAACAGTCTTTTAAAAAACAACAACAACAGTAGTGGTGGTGTTTGTTTTTCCAATACTGACTTTCTCCAAGATGACGGCAGGACACAGCAAGGAACGAAAACATAACAATGGGAGCTGGAAGGTGGAAGGAGACAAGGGGCTTCAGTCAGGTGGGCACTGGCCCTGAGTGACGAATTGAGTTGGTTCCAATAGTCTGGAGCAGTGGTTTCCAAATGTTTTGTTCACATGTCATTTAAAAGTCTGAGCATTAATTTATAGACATGTACTGCTATATCAATATACGTATATATACAGAGAAACACATATACTAAAAGACAGAAAAATTTAAAAGATGATATTTTAAAAAATAAACTTTAATAGAAGCTGACATAGTCAGTGCAGGCTGATCACTATAACAAATATATCCCCCAAATTTCAGTGGCCCAACAGAAGAAAGCTTGTTTCTTGCTCATGTTGGGGTTGGTAGAGAGGACTTTGCCCCTTGCATGCATTTGAGGCCTACAGGATCCTTCTGTCTAGAGATTTGGGGTCCTCTTCATTTAATCAGCCAATGGAGAAAGACAGAAAGTCCTTGAGGACTGCACAGTACACAGAGGTTAAGAGCTAGAGATGGAAGGGGTGGCATCATGGCATCATAGCTGCTCTGATTCCATTGGTCCAATGCAGTCATGTGGTCCCACCTAACTGCAAAGGAAGCTGGGAAATGTACTCCAGCTTGTGCCTGGGAGGGAAAAGGCAATGGGGTTTGGTAAACACATAGCAAACATTGACACAGAAATTCAAGTCCCCCCACACCTGTTATATCCCAGAAGAGTTTTTGAGCACCCTATGATTCCCATTTGGAAGTCACTGTTCTGGAGGAGTAGGCATAGACTGACCCTGTCACCCCTGTTCCTCTCCCATAGCACAGGACTCCCTGAGGAAAGACAGATTTGGGGTCAGCTGGGAAGATGGCAGTAATAGCTCATCCCAGGCACCGGCTCCAGAGTCTGCACTGTCAGCCTGCGCTGTGCTGAGCCTAGAGGGAAAGGGAGCATTGACCCAGCTCTGCAGGCTTTCTGCTGGACAGGACCAGAGAGGCACAGGCCTGGGCTGAGGAGGGCTGCTGTGCAGGGACAGCAGAGGCAGACAGGGCCAGGAAGGCAGGCACCAAGTTAAGGGGGGTGAAGAAAGTGGGAGTGGGGCCAGGCGCAGTGGCTCTCACCTGCAATCCTAGCACTCTAGAGGCCGAGGCGGGAGGATGACTTGAGGTTAGGAGTTCGAGCCCAGCCTGAGCAGGAGCAAGACCCCGTCTCTACTAAAAAAACAAAAATTAGCCAGGAGTTGTGGCGCACACCTGTAGTCCCAGCTACTTAGGAGGCTGAGGCAGGAGGATCCCTTGAGCCCAGGAGTTTGAGGTTGCTATGAGCTAGGCTGACGCCACTGCAGTCTAGCTGGGACAACAGAGAGAGACTTTGTCTCAAAAAAAAAAAAAAGAAAAGAAAAGAAAGAAAGTAGATGTGGGCTTGCAAAGTCAAGCCACTGGAGCTTGGTCAGGCCATTCAGGAAGCAAGCACCACATGGAGGCTGCAGAGGACCTGGGTGGTCCCCGCTGCCCAGGGAGCCCCCTCACGATGGTCCCTCTCGTCAAAGTAGGCTCAAAATGACAACTGGGAATAAGACAGCCCCATGGGGGTGGGCATAGCCTTCCCACATCCACATCTCAGATGCTCCCAGAGCTCAAGCCGCTGCATCCCCGGGGCAAGCTCAGCTTTTCCCCTGCCCTGGCAACAGGGTCCAAGTGTCACCTACACCGTGGCAGTCCCTGGGGCGGGTTGGGTCCTGCAGGCTCAGCCAAAGGGAAGAAACTGCACCCTGGCTCTTTCAGGTCCACCCTGTCCTGTCTCCACAGTGAGGGGACTTGATCTACCCAGGTAGAGAAATCCTCAGCGACTGTCTCCTAGGCACCATCACCACTGTCACCCCACCTCATGCTCTAAGCCAGGGCTGAACAGCCTTGCCTCTTCTTCGAGCGTCCACAGCTAAGAAACACAGACTCTGTCAGCTCACACATTCACCTGCTGCTCCTGCTGTAACTGACTGCCTGACTTCCAGCAAACCACGCAGTGCCTCAGTTTCTCTGTGGTAAAATGAGCTTGGAAATGTGATGGCTCAAGCGCCCAAGGAAATTCCTGAGTAGTTCTGCATCTCTTCACGTCAACACTAGTGAGTCCTCTCTCCAGGAGAATAATGAATCTTCCTCTGGGGATCTGTGGGGTTGTCGTTTGTACCCTTATAGCCGTCCCTGGGAGTCCTCACCCTACCACCGTGGTATAGACAATGAAACACAAAGAATGTAAGTCAAGATCACAGAACCAGTCTGTGGCTGAGCTGGGATTCAAACCTGGGAATCACCTGACTCCAAATCCCAGCCAGGTACACATCGCTCTGCCTTATCAAGAAGAGAGAAAAATTACATAAGCCAAGGAGAGTGGAAAAAAGTAAAATAAAGAGGGAAAGTGAGTGAACTCAGCCATGGAGGGTTTCACAGTTCGTGCTGTACAATGTGGGCCTATTACCATGGAAGACTTTTATGTGACCTCTTTGAACTTGCAAGGTTATTTTTCATTCTATAACTTATTCATTTTTCAATAAGAATTTGTTGAAAATCTATGTGTGAAAATATCTAGTAAACTCTAAAGTATATATGAATTATGTTTAAGCTTTGTGGGAGATACAAAAGCTGTAGAAGGCACGATTTCTGCCCTTCAGGAGCTGACAGCTTGTCTAGGCTATAGTGCGTATTTCCCTTATACTTCTTAGAACAAGACTGGGGCGTCCTCAAACCACAGTGGAAAGGTTCAGGATGTGGCTAACGCATTGCTGCAGGGTTTTCCCAGGCCCTGCCTATTCACCACTGTCCCTTCTAATTATTCATTTCAACTTGGGATTCACTATAATCACTAGATCCTTTTCTTCTCTCCTCTCTTCCCCTTGAAGTTCATTCTGACCGCTTGGAGATTATTCAGTTCCATATTGGTAATACCCACCTCCCCAGCCTTAGGCTGACTTAGCACCCAGTGTCTCCCTGAGGAAAGAGAAGTCTATCACACTTGTGGGGCCAGCTGTATACGCCCCCAGTCAGGAGCCTTAGGGCAAATAACCACCCCCAGGGAGTGGGGCAGGAGAGAGGGCCTCACGCAGCAAGCCAGCTTGGCCTGGCCTGGAAGCTCTGAGCCCTTCCTTCCATACATTTCCATCAAAACACAGGAGCAATAGAGAAGGATGACGAGGGCCATGGCAGGACAGCCAGCTGTAGTGAGGTTGAGGGGAAATGATGTGATTTAGATGGAAAGGTATAAGATGCAGGGGCTGCCGCCCAGCTTGAGCACAGGTGCGACCCCGGGCAGGCAGAATGGCGCACAGGCCAGGTGCTCTCCCACCTGAGCCATGAAGGCATCCTCTGCCCTCACGCCCCAAACCCAAGACTGGTCCCACTGAGGCACAGCCCAAGAGAGAGCTCCGCTTCCTCACCCCCAGTCTCCCTTGGTGTCCTTCCCCCGTGACCTCCCTCCCTACCGAGAGCAAACAGTGACCAGACATCATTAGCCAGGTGATCACGAAGCCTGTTAGACACTGGGTAGTGAAATTAATTGGTCAACTTTTAAAAACGCTTTTTGTTATGAAGGCCCACAAAAAAATAAAAGGTGAAATCATATTGGAGAGAGGATCACCACCTTGAAGGGTGATAGAAAAAAACATCAATAATTTCTGGAATTTGACCTGTTTAGCCTTCCCCATTAGTCACTGCCCTGGGGAGTAAAGGCATGTCATCTGCAGGGGACGCAGCGGCTCGCAGAGGAGGAAGGTGGAAGGCCTCCACCCCTTCCCTCTGTGTCCCCGCCTGGAAGGGACCCTGATTCCAGTAAAGGAGGGACTGGCAGGCCCCGAGCTCTGGGGATGCCATCCTGCCATCCTTTGTTACGAACTCTCTGGCTCACGCTTCCTTCCTCAGGACCCACAGCCTTGTCCCCCCCCGGCCCTGTCCCCCCCAAGGCCCTGT
>VBSM01000725.1:4111453-4127037 GCA_008086735.1 Cheirogaleus medius
CCTGTCCCCCCTCGGCCCTGTCCCCCCAGGGCAGCCGTGCTGGCGCAGTGGCCAGCCGAGGGCAGGGAGGCACGTCCTTCCAGTACGGACACCCGCATGTCTTCTGTCTCGTCTCCCCTTTTCCCCTTCCCTTCCCTCGGGTTTCAGGCTCCGTTTCTCTCTCTCCCCCGCCCCTCCCCTCCCGCCAAGGAGATGAGATTCCGATTTGTGTGCTGTTTTTAATGCATTCCAGATGCCAGGCGGAATCTTGGCCGGGCTCCGCGGTTTTTCTGCCATTGGGCCCCTCCCCCTCCCGGCCCGAAGGCCTCGGCGCGGGCGCGGGCGCGGGCGCCCCCTGTTGGCACAGCCTGGAGCAGCGGGGAGGAGCGCTTGGGGGCGGGCCGAAGTTTACCGCAACAACCTCCACGCTTCAGCGGAGGAACCAAGCCTGTCTGAGGACAGGTCTTCGCGGCAAAAGGTTACATGCGTTAAAACACTCAGTCCTTAGACATGAATAGTGAAGGCGACTAAGTATTTATGGGGCACTCGGAGAACCCGCTCGGTCCCATGTGGCTACCTCATTATATTCTATTTCACCTGTTTTTAAAATTACCATCTGGAAATCAGCTGGGTCTTCTCTGATGTCAAATTCTTTGAAGGGTGGAGATTTTCGCATCCAATCATATGTTTACCAAAATAAGCTAAGGGAAGAATCTGTGCAAATTAACTTTTAAGTACATGGTTTGGAAAATCGAATAAGTAAAGAAGAGGGAAGTTTGGAGTCAATGAAGCGCGTGGAAATGAGTGGTGCATTAAGGTCAGGGGAAGGCAGTCATGAAGATTTTCATGGCTGGCATGCAGGCCACCAGCATTCTAGCCTAAGCAGAAGGAAGCTCTTTTAGGATGGTGAATGATGGCAGGGCTGTAGAAGGAGTGGGTTCCAGTCTGTCAGGAAGGCTGGAAAGGGTGTGGGGCAGCACATGCATGCTGTCCCAAAGCCAGGGAGCTGGGCCCTCCCAGGGGCCACAGGAGCAGCACAGACGCCTAGAGGATAGTTTCTCAGGGAAACTCCAGATGAAGAGCCCCGTGCCCTGAGAGCAGAGCGTGCGGCCCTGCCTGTGTATACGTCTCACCTGGTCCTGCCTCCGCCAAATCAGGCCTGAATGAGGATTCTGAGACAGGCCCAGGCCCTGGGCCCTGAGTCCCCAACGGCCCAGGAGCCAGGTGCCCAGGCTGGAACAACGAGAAGCTTCCAGTACAGTGCTTGCATTCCTGCATTTTCAACAGGAGCAACGCTTTGTAACATGTGGGTTCTCACCCCATTTCCCCCTCTCTTCTTGTTAAAACCACCTTTGTCTCTGCCAGTTCGTTCCTGAGCTTTGGTGACGGAGAGACAGTGGCCAGAGACTGCAGACAGAGGCAGAATTGCAGCAGTGGTCGTGGGGTTTCTGTTTCTGCCCGAGGCCAAGACTTACTTGGCTAAGAAGACAAAAACAAGGAGCTGCTTGAGGAGAAGAGCTGCACAGGCCGAGCTTTCCCAGGGGCTGGACAAGCATTCATCCTGTGTGCCTCCATTTTCTTGTCTGTGAAGTGGGGGAAAGTAGTACCACTCCCCAGAGCCCATGTAAGGATGAAATGAATTAATAGGCGAAGGTGTTAGCGCAGTGGCAGCCGCATTGTACATGCTTGTTAAGTGTTAGTTACTGCAGGCAAGGACATCAACCCAGAGGCCAACCCACACCTGCCCCATGGACTGACTACACCCCCGGGAGGAACTCCATTGTTGGGTACAAGGTGGCTCTGAGTTGGTGGTGACTGGTGCCATGGCCTCTGCCTGACCCTGGTGTACTTTGATTCTCTTGTCCACCCCCCCCGTAACAGCCACTCCACTTGCCACTCAGTGGGGAGGGCAAATAAAGGACATTGGCAGACAGCTGTGGGCAGCCGTGGTCTTTGTCCCATTCCCACAGCCCTCAGGAAGGAATGGACAGAATGTACAGGCTGAGGAGCTCAACTCAGACCCCACATAACTGCCCGGCCAAATGGGCCAAGGTGGGCAGCATCCTGCCCGGGTCCTACAGAGGCCCACGTGCCCTGCTCCGACCTGGCTGGGAGCTCTCTCCTGTTCCTCAGGTGCTGGGGGTCCCACCTTCTGGCTGCTCCTTCCTTGGGCTGCACAGACCCTCTTTCCCCTTCCCGTGGCTTCCCTGTTGCTTCTCACCACCCCCAAGGCTCCACCACCTTATAGAGTCACGCCATGTTGCTTTGGGACCATTACAAATGGGTGCAGGACAAGGTATGGTTGCAATGTTTAAAAATATTTCTGGGTATTTCTGGATCTGCTTCTTGGTCATGACTTTTATAACCCTTTCCTTCCCGTTTTCCTCTTGCCTCTTTGTAAGACGAGGGGTAAATTCACTGCACTGATTGTCAGGACAGCCTCCGGCAAGTGGGGTACGCTCACCCAGGGGGAGAGTCCACGACCAGTCATTGTGATATGGACAGAAAATGCACTCACTTCCATCTCTGTTTGTTTTTATCTCAATTTTTTACTTCTACTTTGCGCCTACATTCATAAATACTACTGGGGACATCTCCTGGGGACGCGTGAGCAAACACGGAGGGGCACAATTTTGAAGATTTGGCAACCGGGGTCCTGGCACACAGTGCCTGTTTATCATTTCCCGATCTGGCTCCAGGTGGGTTTTCCTGCTTTATCGGCCCCCGAGTCATTCTTCCCCCAGCCAGGGTGACAGTCACAACTTCTAACAGAGGGGAGGGCCTGCACCAACCAACCTGTCAGCCGGAGCTGGGGGCTCAGAGCCGAGCCCGTGTCAAGGCCTCAGTTGCTGGGCTGTGGGGAGGTGGCAGGGCAGGGGCAGCCCAGACGGATGCACTTGGGAGGCCCAGGGCAGGTGCCAGTTACAACTAGTGGGGAAATATTTCAGCCAGTTACCAGCAGCCAGTAACGCTGAACATCTCGGCTCTGACTGCACCTTCTTTCCAAGTGGTGGCTCTTATCAGTCACACCTTTGCAAGTTCCTTGGCCTCTGCTAATACAGTTCCCTGAAAGTGATATGCCCTTCCGCCCTTCCTCTGCATGTGAAAATTCCACTCGCCCTCAAGATTGCATTCAGATTCTCCCTCCTCAGAGAGCACTCCCCGCTGCTCCGGGCCAGGAGGAAGAGCTCCCTCCCTCGCCACAGGGCACCCTCCCAGGCAGCTCTTCCTGCCCTGTCCTGCACATTGGCTGGCTCTCTAGCCTCCCCTCCCTCTCCGCACCCTGCCCTGCCCTGCGGAGAGACGGCCAGCTCCTGGAGAGGAGAAACCACTGTGTTTCCACAAACCTAAGATGCCACGGCTGTTAAGATGCATCGCTATTTTGTGCACTTTTAAGAAAGAAAAGAACTTGTTAATAGACGACGAGTCATAAGACACACTCTGACTTCAGAGATTTTGAAATTTTTTTAAAAAGCAAAAGCACCGCTTACAATGGATGGAACGTGGGCCCAGACTGCGTCTGTGTCTAAAGCAGCGTTCTGCGTGGGTTTGTGTTCAGTAGCAACTCCTGTTTGCTCTGCTGGAGACTGTAGAGAGGAGTCCAGGAGACAGGCAGGCAGGAAGCAGGGCTGGGGGAGATGAAGGTGACACTGGAAAGAATAAAAATTTGAGCTGAAATTTGCGGAGCCTTCCTCAGTGTCAGTTGTGTCGGCTTCCCACTTCCTCATGGTTCAGGGAAAGGAATTTAGGGCAAAGCGCCCAGTCATTCCATACATAGTTCCAACTCTGGGATGGCCTCTGTGTCACCAAAGAGCCACCATTTCCTCTGAGATTCCCCATGTTAAATAAGACAATAGGATAATAATGACGGCTACCACTTACCAAGTTCTGACATGCCAGTGAAGCGTATACATTCATATCTTTTCTTAAAAAATGGAAAACCAGCATCACTTGGCTTCTTATTTTAAAAAGTATAATGGGAGAGGCAGCCACCCACAGGCTGAGGGACCTTTGGCAAAGCACTGCCTGCGTGTCACAGCTAAGGAAACAGGATCACAAGCGTTGATCACAGGTACCCAGCCTACATTAGAGGCATTTTATAAAGAAAAAATACAAGACCAAATGTCAAAGAGCTTTAAAAACCACAGAGCCAGACAAGCGTGAGAGGTTATCATGAGCAAACAATGTCATGACAGATTCGAAAGTGCCGAGTGCTCAGGAACAAGAACTCTCTTTCACCCTGATGTGTCACCGCAATAGAGATAGAGTTCCTGGGCTTAAAGGCATACATTTTGTCCCACTGGAAGCCTTCAGAAAGTGTTAAAATTGTAACTCATTAGTAGATAAGCATCCTAAAAGTTTCTGTGTTTCCAGGAACCCGAAGGGACTGGTTTTAGGTCCTAAAGAATTTGAACCATTAAGAAATATAAAGTTTCTGGTAGTCCTACAATTTTTGGTCTCTATTAATAAACTGGAGGACAGATGTTTTTAAATTGGTCCCTCTTTTGTTTCTCTTTGTTCTAATCAAAAAATTGTACCAGTCCCTCACCTTCCCTCCATCAGAATGGCCCCAAGTTTACAGAATGGGCTCCCCCTTAATGGCTCAAGAATACCGCTGTTATAGTCTGCTGTTCCCTTTTTAGTAGGATTTTGTGACTCTCTGGAAAAATACTAGCTACTTTCACTATCTGATATTATCTAATGTCATATCACTATCTAATATCATTTCACTATCTAATCTATAAAAGTTAAATAATCTGATATCTTTAATGTTCGATGTCAGATTTAAATGACAGAAGTGCCAGGGTGGTTATTTAGACCAGCAGTTCTCAAAAATCACCTGGACCATGTGTTAGAACACAGGCTGCTGGGTCCCTTCCCCCCGGAGTTGCTGATTCAGTAGATCTGGGTGGGAAAGAACGATTTGCATTTCCAATAACTTCCAGGGTGATGGTGCCGATCCTGGGACCAGACTTTGAGACTCGTGGATTTAAATGGCTATTGGAAGAGCCAAAAAAGAAAAACCACAGAAGCCTCCTCTTCCGTTTTTCCTGGGATGTGGGTTGCTTTGATGTTGAAGGGGTGTTCAGGGAGAGACTAGGGAAGATGTGGCTGCATTGGGCAGGGTGGCAGGTCTCCTTTGCAAAACTTTTGCCAGTTTCCCTCTTTTTCTTTTTTTTTAAAATTTTTTTACAATTTTAATTTTATTCTTTTTTTCTTTTTTGTTTTTACTAGTTGGAATCTCATCACGGAAAAAGTTTCCCTCCTTAAGGCAGGCTTTAACCACGCACTGGCATTCTCCCTTTTTAGCTAGAAATCATGACCCCAAACATCCTTCTGGTGAGATCAAGCTCTGTCTGACTCCATGTGACCCTGGGACCCCAAAGGGAACTTCCCTGAAAGGACACAAAGGAGCCAAGTCTACAGGGGGAATTCACCAGTACCAGTAACCACAACTGATGCCCAAACCCCTGCAAAGTTTAGAGGTTCATAAGAAAGGAGATGTTGTTGTCCCATCTGGTGGTACCCAGCCTCCCTGCTGTTCACACACTGCTGATTCGATGAACATCCATCAAGTGTATGTGTGTGTGTGTATAAAATGTAAATAACCCATAGAGGATCACGGATATATTTTTACTAAAGCTATATAGTTCAGATCAGAAATACGGACTTACACCCATTCTTACCACCTCCTAAAGCAGCCACTGGGTTTCAAGCAAACCGATCCTACTCCCGTGACCAAACCTCACTGGACCAAGGAAAGATGCCCGCTTAGGGGCTACACCAAATCAGAAAGGAGGTGAACCAGCTGCCCCATAGCACCCACCCTGCTTGAGAAGGCTGAGTACAGGGAGCAGGCAGGCCCTGTGGGACCTCAGGCAAATGCCCTGTCCTCCCTGAGTTTTAATTTCTTCTGCAAAGCTGAGGTGCTAGATTTCATTAGCACAGAAGCCTTTTTGGCTCTGACTGCCACAAACACAGCGACTTTCTGTTCTTTCACATGCCACTGCTGGGCCCCTCTTCTTTGTACTATGCTAGGAACTTGCCCCCTCATCAGATTTGGGGGGGCGTGCTCAGCAAGGCTGAGAACAGTCCCTAGGAAACCATGGCAGACTTCAAAATATACGGTCAGACCCAAATGGCAAGGAGATTAGACAATGTTACATTGTGGAGTTTAAAAACATGCATTTTTAAGAGCCTGGGCTTACTGAGTCAGCGATCTGGAACGTTCTCAAGAGACTAAAAATATCCTGAGAGTGGACTGAATTTTAAACTATGCCTTAAAAATCTTTCTATGTGAAAACAATTGAGCATTTCTTCTTTAAAACAGTTATTCATTTTCTTTATTTAGATTTTTCACTACTGGAATTGGTAAGTACAGAGGAAGCTCAAGCCTTGGATGGGGGATGGAAAGCCACGGTTCAAAGGGCTCCAGGCCTAGAGTCTGTAGCAAGGGGCCAAGACTTAGAACTTTAAATCTCTCAAACGATTTACATTTTCAAAGCAAAGACGTTAAATGCTTTCTCTTTTCCCTCTGACAGTTTGAGGATTCTCTTTCATAGCATCGAATAGCAGGACAAAGGGTTCTTTTCAATCAGAAAGTTACTATCTGCCAAATACTCTTGGTATTGCCTGGCTGCCCCCAGCAAGACACGAGCAACAGATTCGTCAACAGTCTGGAATGTCCAGGGAAAAGGTACACCATAGTGCCACCACCACCAACACCCCATGCAACGGGTCCCTAACACATTCGGAGACATAGAAAAGGCAAAAGCTCGTTACAGTGAAGGCAACCACTGCCTGCGTCTCAGCACAAAGCAAAAAGAGCTGGATGTAGAAAGCGCCTTCTATGGTTTTCCCAAGTGCGCTGAGTCCGGGGACAGAAACCGCAGAGTCGAGAAGCAGCCTGTGCCCACTACCAAGAGGGTGTCCTCTCACCGTTCGCGAGGTGCAGTTGCTCGGTAGCACCTTGGGCTCACTGCTTGGGAGCAGAGGCTGGACTCTAAAGCTGAACGTGGACCACCAATCAGGCAGCACATGCACCTTTGAAAGCTGAAAGAATCTTCTCTCAGGTTGGAGCAGGTTTTTCGTCCACTTAGCTTGGGCGGCAATCACAAAAAATATAGACTGGGTGGCTTAAACAACAGAAATGCATTTTCTCACAGTTTTGGAAACAGGAAGTCTAAGATCAAGGTGTCAGCATGGTCAGGTTCTGGTGAGGGCTCTCTCCTTGGGTAGCAGACAGCCACCTTCTTGCTGTGTCCTCACATGGCGGAGGGAGAAAGAGTTAGTTCTCTGGTATCTCTTCTTAAAAGGACACTAATCCCATCATGAGGGCTCCACCCTCGTAACCTCATGTAAACCTAATTATCTCCCAAAGTCCCCACCTCCAATATCATCACATGTGAATCTGGGGTGGGGGAACACAACTCAGTCCATAGTACATCCATTCAACATTCATTCGCTGAGCATCTATCATGTACTGGGTGCCAGGGATATGGAAATTAAGACCAAGATCCTGACCTGAAAGAGTCCCCAGTCGGTAGGGGGCACATGAGTAGACACATGATTACAATTCAATGCAGGGAGCCACAATAGTAGAGGCAGATAGGAAGTGCCATGGGAACAAAGAGAGAGTCTAGTGGCATCAGGGAAGACTTCCTGGAAGAGGTGCCATCTGAGCTAAGTCCTTCTTTCTCTTCATTTTACTGGATTTTTTTTAATTATGAAAGTAATAATTATGCCCAATATAACAAGTAGAATAATGTAAATGTTTATATATTTTAAAAAAATACTGATCTTCCCTACCTGGCTATAGTCCCACCCTTCTAATGTAATTAAGGTTGACAATTTGGTATGGGCCATTGCTCACTTCTTTTGGGGCTCTTACAAACAGATATATACATATATGAAGGAGCTTTTCCTTCTTTTATTTTGTAATTAAAATGTAATTATTCCATGCACATCACTTTGCACCTTGCTTTCCTCAGTTAACACTGTGTCCCAGACTCAAGCTATGTATCAAAAACGTTTGTACTCCCTTAATATTTTTAAATAAAAAATTTTTTAAATATAAAAAAACCCCACTGTCTCACAGCCATTCATCCATGAAGCATCTAGGTCCCACCTATCCCCCTTCAGTAGCCGTGCCCAGCGTAGCCATGTGCCTTCTAGCACATCTTCCTAGATGGTGTGAAAGCATCAATGCACTGTCTTTATTTGTTCATATTTATCATTCCATTTTATTCCAACTAGCAATCTCACTCTTCTTAGAGGAGCGTGGTGATGAAACTCACGATAGAATAGCATACAGCTGTCCATGACTGCAGAGATTTAGGGAGATATAATCTGACTATCAGAATTCTGGCTGCATGACAGGCTCAGAAATGCACACGATTCTTATTCACACTTTTCTTTGTCAGTTCCATGAATTAACAAAGTGCTTTTCACACCCCAGCTGGAACCTGGGGAAATGTACCTAAGCACTTTGTAAGGGTGGTAGAAGATGGCAGATTGCCAACCAGAGGCTGTGAGCCATTGACGCAGGTGGCCAGGGCAGGGGAAGGCAGGGCAGGCAGGCTCGGCCAGGGGCCAGGTGTGTCCCACCTGGGACAGAGTGTCTGAGGTACTATGTCTGGCATGGTTAACCTCTCTGGAGTGGGAGGAGTGGGGTAGCCAGGGTGTACACTGTGCCCAGATGGTTGGGTGCATACAAAGCAGGTGGTGTGACAGGCTAGTCCACATGTCCACGTACAGAGTCTGTCCAGAGTGGTCAGTTTGTCCGAGCTAGTTAGAGGCAGACCTTACACAGTATTTCCCCTGGAGGTCGTTAGAGGTGTGGATAAAGTCTCCTGCTTTGACTGGGTGGGGCTGCTGGGCTTCCCTGTCACTGAGGCTGGGACTCGGACTCCAATCTCCCAGACAAAGTTCTTTGAGCCTGGCCTAAGGCCACGAAGCCAGGAAGTGGTGAACTTGAACCCAGTCTGCCTGTTTTTGGCCTAGGTGACCTCAAGCCCTCCTCACTGTGCTGGTCTGAGTGTCAGGGGTGACGGTGGTGGACGCTGGGCCATGGGCGCGGACGGCTCTGAGGGTGTGGAAGTCTGGGGGAGTCTGTGACCGCTGATGGGGTCTATCAGGAAACCATCACTATGACTACTATGTCTGTCCACATTTTGTAATAATAAAACCAGGGCTTAGAGCCATTGAGTGCTTGTCCAAAATCATGGAAAAAAGACCCAACCCTGGGGGGGGTCTGACTCCACAAGCTGTGCTCCTAACCTCCGTGCCATCGACCTGTACAGAGGGCAGGGGTGTTTTCCCGTGCAGTTCGGCTGGGCACGGTCTTCACAACAGACAGAAAGGCTGTGTGCACAAGAACATCCTACCATATTGGCAAGTCAAATGACAAGTGCGTAGAGACACTTTGAAAGAACAGTGTTTCTAAACAGTTATTTGCTTAATCTTTAAAAATGAATCTTGGGGTTTCTGTCACGTGTAACATTAAACACATCACCTCTTTTCAATAGCACTGGTTAAAATATTTGGAAGCTCCGTGTACCTTTCTGACCTTGCTTGCTTAAAGAAGAGTGTGCCCTCTCTAGCACTTACTTGTTACTTTTAAAAATGGCAAAAAAGGCTAAACTAGATCTTATAGAAGGCAAAGAGCACGACGAGAAGAGGAAAGACTGGAAAGAAGAATCACAGAATTCCCAGGGACAGGGAGACAGACGAGCGCCGCGGCGTGGCAGAGTGTGACGTGGGCTTCGCGGCAGCACGGAGGGAGCTCCCCGGGCCGAGGGTGAGGCCAGAGGCTCGCTCTCCCCGGCACTGAGTCCTCCCCTCTCCTCAAGGGCTCTTCACAGGAAATACGCTTGGAACGAAAGCCACTGAGGACAAGCCCAAGAGGGAAACTGAACAGCGGCATGGGCAGTGAGTCCCTCTCCCGCGCGGACCAAGCCGGACGCTCTCAGCGTGCCGCCCACGTGTCCGTCCCTTCACCGCAGGTGCGTCTTTGCCGCTCGGGCTGCGGGAGGATCTGGGCGTGCCCTCCCGCGGTGGGCGTGGCCTGAGCCAATGATTGATGGGAGCGGGAGGGGCACGCCCAGATCCTTGGGGCAAACTCAAAGGTGCAAAGGCCTGAGGCACGCCCCAGAGGTCCCCTGTAGCATCCGGAGGAAGTTACCCCACCAGGACTTGGCCTGAAATGCCACGCCCTCCTCCCGGCTTCTCCCACGACTCTCCTTGTCTCTCCTGGAGCCGACAATCCCGTCTCAGGGTCTTGGGCTCCCGGCCTGAGCCCAGCCCTGGCGTGAACCAGGCCCGCAGGCACGGTGGGGGGACCTCCCCCGGGCCTTCCTGCCTCCACTCTCAAGCACCACCGAGACTTGAGCAATGAAAAAATGAGTTATGTGAGATTTTTATGCTAAAATGTCACTGAAGTACTTTGGATTCAGAGAAGGGAGCATATGAGTATTTTTAAAAATTGTTTTTGTTCGCGGAGAATCAGAATCTAGAAAGGCCAGGTGATAGAAGACAAGTCTCTGAACACCACACCAAGAAGCTGAGACTGTTAATTATCCTAAAACTCAGCTTTCACCAAGCCCCGCCCTTGCCCTGGGGCCTCTGAGCCTGTGGGGGGGGGGAGGAGGACGAGTGACAAAGCACGAGTCACAGACACAGGGAGGCCCACGGGCACCTGCGGGCGGATCGTGACCTGGAGGACGCGGCCAGAGAGGGGCAATGCTGTGGGGAAACCAGGGGGTTTGGTGGCTGGATGTGAGAGGAGCGGTGGGGACTGCGTTAGCGCATCGGGTTGCTGGGGCTGCCATAGCCAAGGCCCACAGCCCGGCCGGATGGGATAGCGGACATTTGTTTCTCACAGTTCTGGAGGCTGGAAGTCCAAGATCAAGGCATCGCAGGGTTGGTTTCTTTTGAAGTCTGTCTCCTTGGCATGAAGATGCTGTCCTCTCACTGTGTCTCCACAGGGTCCTGTGTGTCTGTGTCCTGAGCCCCTCCTTACAGGGACAGGGCGAGATTGGATTAGGGCCCAGCTGTACGACCTCATTGCACCTTCAGTTTCCCTTCCAAGGCCCTGTCTCCAAATACAGTCACATTATGACGTCCTGGGGCTTAAGGCTTCGACGTGTGAATCTGGTGGTGATGGGTAAGAGTTAGCAAAGTGATGAAGAGTTTGGTCCCCGGAAGACTGAGTTGGAGGTGGTAGCCAGACCTCCCACGTGTAATATTAATGCCCAGTAGGCCGTGTTCCAGGCAGGGCTGGGCATGAACTCGGGCCGAGGCCGTGGTTGCCTAAGCCTGGACGAGCCTGCTTGCCTGCCTGGCACACACAGGGCATCCCTCGGCGTGGCGACTCTCCCCAAGTGCGCGAGCTCCGAAAGTCGACTGTATCCGTTCAGGCGCTGACCCAGCCCTGCTGGGTCAGTTCTCACCAAGCAAAAGAGGCCACCTTTTAAATGAGAGTGCCTAATAATTCACCCACAGAAGTTCCTGGCAGTTGTTCCATGGGACACCCCTCCCTGTGGACTGCCCCTTCCTCCTCCCTGTCATCCCCCCAGTGGTAATGAGCTTGCTGTGGCTTGGACTTGTGTCCTAGTCAATGTCATAGTCCTGCTCATTCAGCCCTAAATGTGCCTTACTAATATTCACATCCTCCCCAGCCTCCAACACAGTTCCCTGCAGGGAGTAAACATGTGTCCGTGGCCACGCGAGGAAATGGGTCCTGACCACGGCAAGGTGCACAGTGGAATAGTTAAAGCACAGCCTCCGGGCCAGACGTCCTGGGTCCGAATCTTGTCCCTACCAAGTAATAGCTGTGTGACCCTCCCTGAGTAGAGTGATCCTCTCCATACCTCAGTTTCCTCATATCAAATAAGAGTGATACTTACCTTATCACCTGCCTTGCCCAGTTGTTGTGAACATTAAGTGAGTTAATATACATAAAGGGCTTAGGGCAGCACATGGCACATGGTCAACCTATACAGGTGCTGGTAGTTTTTCATATCCTTGATGTGCTCGACACATTGCCTTATCTCATTAAATCTTCAAACAGTGGCTTCAGGTGGACATTGCTGTCCCACCTTGAAGAGGAGGCAGCCAGGTCCAGTGACGGGAAGTAATGTGCTGACACCACACGACTAGTAAGTGGCAGAGACAGAACGTGAACTCGGAGCTGAGTCCTGTGCCCGTTCTCTTCCTACCGTGCTGCGAATTAGGCCGAAGATAATCCTCAGTCAAGAATGTCCCCAGCCTCCCACAAAGGACCCCACAGGCACTCAGAATCAGAAGGTGGTGCCAATGTAGCATCAGAATCTACCCAAATATAAGAGTGTTCAAAGAGGCGATCAGGGTCCCAAATCCTACTCTATATGGTTACACCCCTCACATCACATCCAAGCCATTATAAAAAGCTTTTCATGTGTATCATCCAGAAGGCATCTCTAGCATTCAGTGGCCCAAAATGTCCCCTGTGGCGCTCAGCCAAGCCACCAGCATGCCCGCTGATGCTCCTACATCTGGAAAGCAGATGACAGCTGGACTCCCCAGCAGCCAGTGGGCAACATAAGTTGCAACCAGGACAGGTTGTTACTGTGCCTTAGAGAATCCTAAGCCTCCCTTCAGCCCCAGGATGGCGAACAGTTAGACACTGTCAGTACTAATTCTAATTAATTAGAAGTGATTGTCTAGAATCAGTGTTTCCAAGAAATTCCATGACTAAGACTGGGCTCAGTGGAGAAGAGCCCTATGGTTGACCAGTGATGTCTGCCCAGGGCGCAGGGGAGAGGAGCTCACAAGATGCAGGTTTGCCATCCTTTCTTCAGGCCAAACCACTATGCATTCACTCAGGTATTGAAGAAGCACCTGGTATCCACATACTACTGGTTTACTGATGAGGGACACGAAAACGTGTATATGACATGGTCCCTGCCTTCAAGAAAAGGCACACAGAGGTGAGAAACCAAATAAAAATATAAATACAAATGATGAGTGGGGAAGACTCTTTTAAAATCCTACCGACTCTGTTTTATATAGGGATGGGTCTTCAGGACTCTTAGCTTTCTCAGTGTGCTTTAAAAATAGTCAGTTGATGTTCGCTGCCTTTTATGGAGGCCAAGCTACAAAAACCTACCTATGAAAATTTTAAGAATGGAAGGGACCCTGGTCGCCGCTGTGCTCAGCGCTTTGCCACTGCAGGAGTCCCTTCAGCAACAGCCCCGCCTGCTTGCTCAGCCCCTTTGCCCACTCGGCTGAGCAGGGCCACCCGCTCCAGCCTTGTCAGCCGTGATTGTATTATTAATAATATTAAAGTGTTTCCATGGACTTAGCCAAAACCTGCTCCTCCAATTTCAACCCAAATCTCCTAATTCTGCCTTTCAGGGCCATACAGAACACAAACAACTCCGCACAGGCATGACAGGGTTTCTGGTCTCTAAAGACGGTTCTCATGCCGCCCCCAGGTCTCCCCACTCCCGGTTGGATAGCCCCAGCACTTCCATCTATTCTCCAGATGACATGGTTTCGGATCACTTACCCTGCCCTGGGCTCCCTTCTTTGGATCAGCTTTGATCTGCTCAACTCAGAGAGGCTCCGGGCTCTGTTTGGGTTCCTCCTCCCTGATCCTACCGTCAGAAATTGCCTTCAGGCAGAAAGCCAGGGCAGTATAGGGTTCATTTCACTTACTTCCCTTTTCCCAGGGATGATAATCATGTACTGCCTATTGTCAAATGCCTGAAAATAAGTTATTTTATGTATCTTGTCCAGCTTTCTAGTTGCTTAGCGGGAGAGGATAAGTCTGCTCCTTGTTAACCACATCATGGCTGGAAGTAGACAGCTCCACAACATTGTTGAAACAATGGTTTCAACATTTTACCATTAAATGTAATTTTATAAATGTTCCCTTTAATATTGGGAGAAAGCAAGGATGTTTGATGGCACCATGTCTTTACCACATTATACTGGAATTCCTAGTCAACATAGGAAGGCATAAGTAAATAGATAATATAAAGACTGGAGATGAAGGAACAAATTTGTCTTTATTTGCAACTTGCATGATTGTCTAGATAAAAATCCCAAAGTATCTACACAAAAATCCTAAAATATATACATTTAAAATGAACATTTAGAAAATATGACTGTAAACTATATCACTAATTATAGCAACAAAAAACAAAAAGTACCAATAATAAAAGTAACAAAGATAGAAAAGGTCTCTATGGAGAAAATTATAAAAACTTTATCAAAAGAAATCAAGGAACTAAGAGATACACAATGTTCATGGATAAGAAGACTCAATATTGGAAAGATGGGAATTCCCCCAATTGATACAGTGTTCCAATGGAGTTATAATCAAAATACCAGCAGTTGATTATAGAATTACTATAATCTACACTAAGTTAGTGTGGTATTGTACAGGAATATTCAAATAGAGAAATAGGAACTGAAAAGAGAGCCCAGAAACAGACCCACATACATACAGAAACTTAATTGATGGCAGAATTGGTATTGGAGATCAATGTGGAAAGGATATACATTTCAGTAATTGGTTGGTCATATGGAAAATAAAAAGAAATTAGATCTTGTGTTAGTCAGCCATGTGGCTGTAATGATGCTGTGTAACAAACATCCTCCAAACCCTCAGTGGCTTACAACAAACATTTATTTCTCACCCACAGTTCTGTGAGTCAGCTGTGGCACATTGCAGTTCAGCTCAGGTCTGTCCCACATGTCTCTCATTCTCTGAGCCGGGCTGAAGGAGCAGTGGCTACCTGAGGCACGCACTTCACACCCTGCAGGTAAGGAATACAAGAGAGTAAACCAAACCACATGTTTAAAGTCTCTTGTTGAGAGAAGCATACATTGTATCTGCTCACATTCTATTCATCAAACCAAGTCATATGGTTAAGCTTAAAATCAGTGGAGAAGTAGAGTATATTCTTCCCAAAATGAATCATGGCAAGGGCAGGAAGGAAAGAAAGAATTGTGAGCAAATAATATAATTTACTACATATTCTACCTCATAGCATACCAAAAAAAAAAAAAATCAATTTGAGAAGGCTTAAAGACATGTTATGAAACTTTTAGGAGATAATATAGGGGAATATCTTCATATCCTTAGAGTAAGAGATTCTTAAATATGACACATAAAAAAAGAAACTGTAAAAGAAAAGCTTGCTAATTTTAATTAAAACTAAGAGCTTATGTTTATCAGAAGTTCAAAGTGAGACAAGACATTTGCAACATATATCAGTGGCAATGGATTGGTATTCGGAATATATAAAGTACTCCTTTAAATCAATAAGGAAACCATAGATTTGTGCACACTGGGAACTTGGTATTTGACGAAATGGCATTAAAAATTAGTAAGAAAAAGCTGGACTATTAAATTCAAGGTGCTGAGACAATTGGTTGTCTATATAGGGAAAGATAAAATAAGATATCTACTTCACACTATATACTGAAATAAATTCTAAATTATTTAAAAGGTTTATATGAAAAGCAACATTTTATAACTTTAGAAGAAAATGTAGAGCATCATTTTTATGTTATATAAGGAAATAGTATTTGAAATGATTTTTTTTTTTTTTTTT
>VBSM01000725.1:4127137-4184280 GCA_008086735.1 Cheirogaleus medius
CAGCCTCCCAGAGTGCTAGGATTACAGGCGTGAGCCACCACGCCCGGCTTGAAATGAATATTGAAAAGCCACACCATAAAAGAAAATGTTGGTAAGTTTGACTACATTTATTAAAAAAAAACCAACTTATGTAAATCAAAAGACACCCAAACAAAGTTAAAAGCAAGGTTATAGACCAGAAGAAGATATTTTTAACAGAGGATAAATATCCAGAATATTTCGAAGATGTCCTATACACTCACAGGGGTCCTCGAACATTTTAAACAGGAGGCCAGTTCACTGTCCCTCAGACCGTTGGAGGCCGGACTATAGTTTTAAAAAAAACTATGAACAAATTCCTATGCACACTGCACATATCTTATTTTGAAGTAAAAAAACAAATGGGCAAAAACACCCGCATGTGGCCCGCGGGCCGTAGTTTGAGGACGCCTGCTACAGAACACTGCCAAAGAGAGCCTGGCACACTTGGAGAACAACAAAGCATTAACATTTCCCATGGTTGTAGCACAGAATCGTGTATGTGTGCATATGTCTGCATGTGCACGCTACTTTCCACATCTTTGCACAAGAATTTCCCTTGACCTAGAGTGCCCTTTCCTCGTTTTGTTCCTGGAGCTGGAAAAGACTCCAGGAAAATGAGCAGACCTTACTTCACACTTCTCCGGCTCATTTTACATTCTCTGTTAGACAAGTTTTAAAGTATTGCAATTCGTTAGGAGTATCATGCCTCCCCCCACACCCTACTCCTAATACGAGTTTTTCCTGCTTTTTTAAACAGCCTTTGAGCATCGGCCGCAGATCCTGCTCTGTCCTAGGCACCTCGGTACAAAGAGGAGTGTTTGGTTGTTGCCAGGCTGTGCTGTAAATTCTAAGGAAGGAGTGAAAGACAGGGCTCTAGGATGTGGTATGATGCGAGCCCAGAGAGAGGAGAGAGGAAAAGATGAGCGAGCCTTCCAGTACGTGTTTCAATCTCGAGTAGGAGGTGGTGCCGTTCTCTTTGATGTGGAGGGAAGTATGACATCAGATGCCCGAGAAGCCTCCCAGTGGCCATCCTAACTCTTGGTAGATGCTTGCACCATCCGGGTGGCATCCGCCACCCTGTCTCTCTGTGTTTTCTCAGAAGGGGCTGCTGAGACTCAGAGGGACGCACAGTGGCTCTAGGCACTCACAGGTCCACAGTTCTGCACTCTTATCTAACCTCGGTGGTTTGAAAACCTCTATGCCTCATCCTGATACACAAAGTTGCAGACAGCACCAGGAGCTGGACGCAGGTGCCAGCTGAAACCTAACAACAGAGACAGCGTAGGCACAGTGGCCTACGAGGACCACCACTCAGGTCTTGGCGGTGGCAGCTCTGCTCATGGCCGGCTGATAATGACCATCAGTCCCTGCATCTTCTGAAGAGGAAACCTACCCAGCTGGCCAGGCTGGACCTCCGGCTAGGAGGTGTATCTGCCTTCTGCCTCCACAACAGTCCTCCTGCCGCCGCTCCGTCGGGGCCCCAAGGATGGTCATGTGTGAGTCGAACACGCAGAAAGTCTGTACCTAGCCAGGTCCACAGCTGAGAACAGCATGCCTACATCCGCTTTCACCTAGGGATGGGCTGCTAAAGGGTGGGCACTGGCTCAGTAAAGGTTTCTCTAGTGCCATGAGGTGCCAGGCATTGGGACATGCACTGGGAACATAAAGGAGAGCGAGAGAGATAGGCTCCCTCCTGTCAGAGTTTGCAGACATCTGCAGGAGGGTGACGGTTAGTGTTCTGTGCCAGCCTGGCTAGGTTACAGTGCCCAGCTATTTAATCAACTGCTGATCTAGGTGTTGCTATGAGGGTGCTTTGTAGAGGTAGTGAACATCTATAATCTGTTATCTTTAAGTGAAAGAGATTACTATGTGAGTCAGCCTCATCTAGTCAGGTGAAGGCCTTAAGAGCAAAACTGAGATTTCCCCGAAGAAGAAGAAAGTCAACCTCAGGACTGCAACATCAGCTCCTGCCTGAGAGTTCTGGCCAGCTGGCCTGCCCTGCAGATTTTGGACTTGTCAGCTCCCACAATCACATAAGCCAATTCCTTGAAATAAATTTGTGTGTGTGTGTGTGTGTGTGTGTGTGTGTGTGTTCATCTCCTACTGGTTCTTTCTCTGGAGAACTCTGACACAAGGAGACGCACATGCAAGGGTGGTGTCCTAAGTGTTATGATGGGGGAAACATTGTATATGGGGCTTAGCAGCATACGCTTAAGGCAAACTGTCCAGATTTGGATTTTCAATCTATCTCGCACCATGCCCTTGGGTCAATTCCTATATTCTCTAAGCCTCAGTTTCCTAGGGATGGCACTAGATAAACATTCATTGTAGCCTAGGCGAGAGCTCATGTGCACATGCTGTTTTCAGCCGTGGACCTGGGCTAGGCACAGACTTTCAGTATGTTTGACTCACACATGACTTTCTTGGGGGCTCCCTGGTTGGAGTGGTGGGAGGACTGTAAAATGGAAACAGCATCTCCCTCATAGGGTTATTGCAAGGCATCAAAGAGGTTAAGTATCTCATGATATTTAGGAGGTTAAGTCCCACGAATAACACACAGCTGGGAAGGATGAAGCCAGGATCTAAACTCAGGTCTGTCTCCAATGTGTGTTCCCTTAACCCTTAGCCACCTTCTCCTTGCTCTCTGGGAATAACACTTCAGCAGTCAGTTCTTTGACAGACATGTTTGCCACAGACCACTCACATTGCTATAGCTTCGACTCTGCTCCACAGAGATGCCTCTTACATGTACACCTTTGACTAATCCTCAGGTTGAGTTCCAGGTTTCCATTGCACTCTACTACCTTGATGTGACCCATGGGCTTCAAACCCAACATGTCATAAGTTCAAGTTCATTGTCTTCCCCGCACCACTGACAACTCCTGGCTTCACCTATCTCTAGTTATATGACTCTTTACTCCTGTTTTCTCACTTGTTGAACAGGGAGATTTGGCAAGATCAGGAAGCAGACACATCAGGCATAGTTCCCATGTCTCTGCGTCTGCTGTGCCTATCTTGGTGTCTGGTACATTGTGGGCACTTTATTGTACCTATTCATTCATCAGCATTGATTTTAATTAATTTCATGGCAGGAAACATAGATTTGGTCCTCACTCACTACTTGCAGGAAAACCATAATTTCTTATTAAACCAAGTAAACAGGGTAAACAGTACATGCTATTTCATTTACAGCAGATGTTGGTATACTGCCATCTAGTGGACTTTGTGCAGGTCACAAACCAAAACAGGAAATGGGGGCTCGCAGAGAGAGGCAAAACATCCCAGAAGAAATATTTAAAAATATAAAGACCAATTCATAGCGTTGTTGGATTTTAACAATTACTTGAAAAAAAAATAATTATATGTCTTTTAAATGTAAAATAAATTATAAATGAACACTATAGCAAGTCACCGTCTCATAATCTTAAGATCTCTGCCCGAGGCCCCAACAGACCCAACCAGAACGGGCCACTCGAGCTGCACTCCCAGGCCACTGGGCAAAACCGAGCTGTTTACCTGACGACCTTCAGAGCAATCAGGCCAGTCTTAGCCAGCATGATAACAAAAGCCCTCTGCTTTAACCTTTATGAGGAAAGTAACTTCAAAACAACCCATCCACTTTCGCTCCTTGTTTCTGCCTTCTCCAGCCTTCTGTCTACACATCCTCGCTGAACACCTTGCTGAGTGGAGCTCTGTGGACCTCTTCTGGTTCTGAAGGTTGTCAGATTCATGATCATTCTTTGCTCCAATAAACTATGAAATTTTGTCTAAAGTTTTTCTCTTACCATCTCTAACTTGCTCTAAGCAAACTACAAAATAAAATCGGCATTCTTTCCCATAACTGACTGCTTTGCTCCATTTGGATAATCCGTGCCATACACTGCATGAGAACCTAAATGAAAGAGACACTTAACTGGGCCTTAGATGTCTGACTGCTCTTCTACCTTTAGCTTACAGAGAAACTTGGTTTTCCATTCCAAATAAGTTACTATTGTTGCATGCTTACTGTGAGTTCTTGGGACTGGACTAAACCATTTCCATGGATTATCTCATTTAATCCTCAAGGAGTCCTCCCACCACAAGAGGGTAAGTACTTACTCATCCTTATGACTCTCACCCTGTTGCCTCATCTGTAAAAATGGAATAAGTGACTTGCTCAAAGTCTAACCCAGGATATATATGAGCTGGATCCACAACTCAGATCTGCCTGAGTCAAACACAAGTTCTTAATGATTACATTCTACTAAATACAACTGCTTCTGCCTTCTAAGGATGTCATGAGGATGAACAATTCATGGAAAGCACTTTTTGGGGAAAGAACAAGGTTTGAATGCTCAAATAACAGAATGTTCATGCCAAAAATAGGCATAAAATGTTTTATATTCTACTGGGATAACCATGTTACAAAAGTATTCAGTAAGGATTGCTTTTTCAGTAAATAGTAATGACATTCCTTCTTTTATTCCTGATTTTAGATAATTTTAGTCTTCTTTCTTTCCGTGGTCTAGCTAAAGGTTTGTAAATTAATCCTTTCAAAGAACCAACTCTGAGTTTTGTTGATTTTCTCTGTTGTTTTTCTAGTCTTTATATTTTTTATTTCCTCTAATCTAACATTTCCTTCCTTCTGCTCACTTTGGTTTAAGTTGATCTTCTTCTAGTTTCTTAAGATGAAAGGTTAGACTATTGATTTGAGATCCCATCTTTTTTTAAAAAAAAAATGTTTACAGTTATACATTTCCCTCTAAACACTGTTATCCCATAAGTATTGGCATATTGTGTTTTCCTTTTTATTAATCTCAAAGTATTTTCTAATTTCTAAACCTTGTGGTTTCTTCTTTGACTCATTGGTTATTTGGCAATATGTTGCTTAAGTTTCATGTATTTGTAAATTCTCCAAATTCCCTTCAATTGATTTCTAATTTAATTCCACTTTAGGCAGAGAACATATTTTGTATGATTTCAATTCTTTTAAATTTAACGAAGCCTGTTCCATGGCCTAACATATGGTCTATCCTGGAGAATGCTCCATGTGCATTGAGTAGAATGTGTATTCTGTTGTTGGATGGAGTCTCTGTAGATACGTATTAGGTCTAGTTTGATTACAGTGCTGTTGAATCCTCTATTTCCTGGTTGGTCTTCTGCCTACTTCTTCTATCCATGATGAAAAGTGAAGTATTGTAGTCTCCAACCTTTATTGTTAGGTTTCCTGACTTCTTCACCTTTAGCAAAGCAACTCAATTTTTCTTTCTGAATAACAATTATATTGTTATCAAGTGCCTGGGACTATGCTATTTTACATGAATTAGCTCATTTAGTCATTAATAATTAATAGTGAAATAATTTTTTAATTACCTATTTATGTCTTTAATTTTGTCAGCTTTTGCTTCATGTGTTGAGGCTCTGTTGTTAAGTGCACATTTGCTTATAATTGTTATGGCTTCCTGATGAGTTGACCCTTTTATCACCATGTAGTATGTCCTTCTGAGTTCTTTATAACAATCTTCCTTAAAGTCTATTTTGTCTGACATAGTATAGCCACTCCAGATATCTTTTGGTTACTCTTTTTATGGTATATTTGTGTCCATCTTTTTACTTTCAACCTTTTTACTTTCAACTGTGTCTTTGAATCTAAAGTGTGTCTCTTGTGGACAACATATAGTTGAATCATGTTTTGCCAATATTTGTCTTTTGATTGGAGTATTTAATTGACTTACAATATAATTACTAAGGTGGGAGTTATGTCTGATATTTGTTCTTTCCTATGTCTTGTCTTTTTGTTCCTCTGTTCCTCCACTACTACCTCCCTTTGTGTTAAATAGATATTTTCTAGTGTATCATTTTAATTTTCTTGTTGCTTTTACTGTATTTTTTATGTGGATTTGAGTTACTGTCTAGTGTCCTTTCATTTCAGCCTGAAGGACTTTCTTTAGTACTTCTTGTAAGGTTGGTCTGCTAGCAATGAATTCTTAGTGTTTCTTTATCTGGCAATGTCTTAAATTCTCCTACATTTTTTTTTAAGAAGTTTGGCTAAATCTAAAATTCTTGGTTAAGTTTTTTCCTTTTAGCAGTTTGAATATGTCATTCTACAGCCTTCTGACCTCTGTGATTTCTGATGAGTGGCTTTTAGTCTTATTGAGGATCCCTTGTTATGTGATGAGTTGCTTTCCTCTTGCTGCTTTAAAGATTCTCTTTATCTCTGACTTTTGACAGCTTGACTATGATGTGTTTAGGTGTGGAACTCAAGAGTTTACCCAATCTGTTCAGCTTCTCGGATGTGGAGTTCATGTATTTCAACAAATTTGGGAGGTTTCAGCCATTATTTCTTCAAAGATTCTTTCTACCCTTTTCTTTTCTCCTGGAACTCCCGTAATGCGTGTGTTGGTACACTTTATGGTGTCTCATAGACACCTTAGGCTCTGTTCACTCTTCATTCTTTTTCCTTCCTGCTCCCTACACTAGATAATTATATTTGTCCTATTTTCAAGTTTGCTGATTCTTTCTTCTGCCTCCTCAAATCTGCTGAAACCCTCTAAGGGGTTTTAATTTCAGTTATTGTAGGTTTTCAGCTCCAGAATTTCTATTTTGTTCCTTTTATATTTTCTGTCTCTTTACTGATCTTCATTTTTCATATATCATTTTCCTGATTTCTCTTAGTCCTGATTTCTCTTTGTCCATGGTTTCCTTTAGCTCTTTGAGCATATTTAAGACAGCTGATTTAAAGTCTTTATTTAGTAGATCCAATGTCTGGGCTTTCTCAAGGATGGTTTCTGTTTATTTATTTATTTTTTCCCATGTATGAGTGGCCAGACTTTCCTGTTTCTTTGTGTGTCTCATTTTTCTCTTGTTGAAAACTAGACAACTTACATAATACAAAGTGGCAACTCTAGAAATAAGATTTATTGCCCCCTACCTTTGTAGAGTTATTGTTGCCTTTTGTTGTTCCTGTTTTTGTTGTGGTGATGGTTTAGTGACTTTCCTGGACTAATTCTGTAAAGTCTATATTCTTTATCATGTGCAGCCACTGAAATAAATCTCTGCTTGGCTAGTCTTCAGCTTATGATCAGATAGGGATTTCCTTAAGTGCTTGAAGCAGTAAGTCTCTCATTTGCATATGACTTTCTAGATCCCCAGAAATATGTTGGAGCTTTTCAAAGCCCCCATGAACATCTCATTCCCCATGTTTTTAAAGTTTCTGGTCAGTCTCTTGTTTATCCCAGTCTGCCATCTCAGGCAACTGTGCTATTTAAACAATTGCCACAAGTTGTTTCTGACAAACACCTGGGGATAGGGCTTTCTTCATTGAGTGACCTCTGAGTCAGGTTAAATGAAGACAAGCCCTGTGATTGGGACTATTCCTGGAAGCTGCCAGACAGGTCAGAGTGACAGTCTTCTAAGGATGGGGCTTTCTGGATAACTCCAAACCTATTTGGGGGAACTCCAAAGTCCTTCACTGGCTGCTAGGCTACTGGTTTTCATAGCTGCTGCAGTTTCAAGGCTGCTGATTTTCAAGACTACCAGAGAGTTGGGTGAGGGGGGTGAAAACAGGACAAGTTAAAAGCCCACAAAGCTTATTGATCTAACAGAGGTGGAGCTTTTTTTCTCAAACACATATTCTTCAGGTTGTTGCAATCCTTTGGTTAATTTCTGGAGTTTCAAGAAATTGATTTTGATAGTTTCTGCCAGTGTTCTCACTGATTTTATGGAGAATCAGATTTTCAAAGATCCTTACTCTACCACTCTGGAAATGCTTCTCCAAGATTTACTACAAAGTGGGATACATTGGATTTCTTTTAAATTAATACAAGCAGCATATACTGAATTTACTTAGAACACTACACTTCACCACCTATGATATAGCACCTCTGAGATGCAATTGAGAAAACTGCTTGGTTTCTCAGATTTCACAGAATGTCCATGCTGGTTCCAAGGCCTATGGCATCCACCTTCAGTAAGCAACACAGAATATTAAACACCAGAGTATACGCTCAAATCCAGCCACTCTCCAGCTCCAACTAAGAAGGTCTGAGGGACAGACTATCTACCAATGACTGTAGACCAATGTTTTTCACCCCTTCAGACCCACAGTCACTTTTTATTACAAGTATTTTAAACACCTTTTTATTATTCTAAAAAAACTTAAAGAAAGGATAGACAACATAACTTACCTCAGGCATTTTTTTAATCAATATAATATCTAACTATAACATAAAGGAGAAATAAAAGGAAGCAATTTATGGTAATATGTAATTCAACATGAAAATAAATGGCCACAACTCCTAAAGACACAATCAGATGCAGACTACTGCAGTTTTGATTTGCAACTCAAATGCCACAAGCAGTGTTGCCACTGTTGACCGTCTTCAAAATGGTGGACACCTCTTGGTAAAGTACTGAACAAAGAACACAACCTTCCCTCACTTGATTGGTAGTTGCCTTTTTGGGTATTGCAGATCTGCAACAAAAAATGTAAAATGGAGTTTTATATGTATGATGGAGTTATAGTCCAGGCTCAAGTATCAGTGTCCACCAGCCAGAAATTACAAGGAACAGATCTGTGATTGAACCAAGTTGGGTTTATCAGCATTTTTTTTGCACAACGAAGACCACACACCATGGGGAACCGCAGGGTACCCCAGTATGGGGGTGCTAGGAAGGGTTTTTTATAGGATTTGAACTTGTGTTAGGTGACTGCAAAAAGGGTTCCATGAATCGCACATAGTGACTCTGGATTGGGTGCTTTCAGAATGCAAGGCAATTCTAGGCGCAGATATCTTAAAATTTTAATCTAGGAGACAGAATGGTCCAAAGCTGTAGTCGGCAAAGCAGCAGCAGTCACTCGTGTAAGCCAGAAAACAGGGATGTCTGGTTGTTTTTTATAGTTTGCACACTATCTTGTTCCTATGCCCCCCACACAGACTATGGGGTGTCCTTATTTTTGTCTTGCTTCATCACAGTCAAAGTGCCCTTGTTGGATGTTGGTGGTCTATAAAATTGTTTATGTTCAACAGGAGATCATCGCCTAGCTGTTAGGGCCATGTTAGCTTCCAGCTGACAGCTGTAGGAGCTGCTTTTCCTGTCTCATTATAATTGGGATTTCCATGTACACAATTATTCAGTGGGGCACAAAGAAGTTATGACACTAGATAATTCTTTGTTGTACACAGGTGTCCTATCCAGGCACCTAGCATCCTTAGTCTCCACCCACTATAACATCAGCAGCTCTCATCAGTCATGTGTTAACCAAGCCCTCCCCAAATTACAAAAACACCCACTGTGGGGGTGGCTCCATCCCCATGAGCCACTGCTCTGGACAGTCTAAATCGAAACCCTGAATCACATTAAACAGGATACATCCTTAAGAGCACAGCAGCCTACACCCTCACAGAATTATCTTACCAAGTAGTGCTTTAATGGCTTTGCATCAAAAGTTGGCTAAAAATAGATGCTGTGCAGATAGAACACTGTTTATAGTGGAAATGACACTGGGGGCATTAGCCACTGCATGCAGCATCTGACATCCTCTGCAGAACCCCACGAGAAGTGTGCGGTAGACACTGCTAGTTGCCTACCCAATGTCCCTTCCCCCTTTTCCTTACTAACAAAATCTCACTTTTAGTCAAGGCAGCAATGTGTCTACCTAAATATGTTTTCCCAAACTGCCTTCACCTGGGTGACACCATTTTAGCCACTGAGACGGAAGTAGAAGCAAGTCTCCTGTGATTTCTGAGAAAGCTTTTATTTTTCTGATAAAAGGGAACATATACCTTTCATCTTTCAAACTTCTTTCAACTTTCAACTTTCAAAAACTTTCATCTTTTTTCCTTCCTTAAAATAGATGTCATCTTGTGACCATGAGACAAGCATGGGGACAGAAACCAGCTAAGGATCGTAGAGCACCAGGGTCCCTGATGGAACTGTTAAGTAGCTGCACTGACATCAGCAACTGCCTAGTTCCAGACTTCCTTTGTGGGAAAAAACACAAACCGGTTTTTTGTTTTAGCCGCTATTATTTGTGGGATTTTCTGTTATTTGCAAGTGAACTAATTCCTAACAGAGGAAATCAACAGGTGCAAAAGATAACTGATGGGGCTAAACAAAATAGAGATTTATGTACAACATTTAGTATTACAACCACTTGAACAAAAAACACTGCTGAAGCTCTATATGGGGGAGGGGTGTGAGTTAAATCTTCACTTTTTGTAGCAGGAAGTCAGCAATTAATACATAAAGTTGATAAGTCCAGAAACACTATAAGCACAACAAACGTATTATTTAGTGGTTTGGAGATAACTATGCCAAAATATAAAAACAGAAGCAGTTCTGAGGAACAGAATTGATAAGAGACTGTTGCTTTTCTTTATAAGCCCTTCCATACTACTTGATTTTCTCACCATGCATAGTTTTTAAATTAATCATAGTAGGGAAAAATTATATCTAAGATTACATTTTTTCCAGCATTAAATGATAACTTCTTGAGGAAATGCTATGTTTCTTTCTTTCTTAATAAGAATGACAATATAAACGGTTTTAGGGAGTGTTTCCTTTTTTGTTTTTTACAAGAATGAGATAATACTATCTCACTGTTTTACATACAATCTTAGAATTTATTCTTCAAAGCCAGGAAGAGAGTGTGGTTTTGCTCTCTTGGGAGGCTGTAAGAACCCAGTGTCAGGTTTTGAAGAAGCCCAGATAAGCCCCCTCACAGAAACCACACAGAGAGGTCACCAACGTAGATGTTACGACCCATGGCCTAGCTGGAGCCCCAGCCGACGGCCAACATTAACCTCCAGACCTGGGGCTGAAGATACCTTAGATACCTCCTGCTCCAGCTGTCAGGTCAAACCCAGTCTTCGAATCTTCCTAGCTAAGCCCCAGATACTGTTGAGCAAAGAAAAGCTGTCCCCACTGTGCTCCCTCCAGATGCCTGTCCCACAGAATTTCTGAGAATAAAATGACTGTTGTATGCCGCTACCTTTTGGGGTGAATTTTTATGCAGCAACAGCATCTGGGACAGTAAAACTCGTCAGCACCTATAATGTTCACTTAATTACTACGTAGCAAAATGGTCAAATATGTATTTACTAAATTACTACATCTCAAATACTGTACTAATGGAAACAATTACGGGTGATGCTCAAAGTGCATTGTGTTGACAAGAATTCAGTTAGGCTACGAGCAACAGAGAAGCCAGAACAGTAACACTTGAAGACCTTTCTCTCTCAAAAATTTAGATAGGCAGTTCAGAGCTGCTGTACCCATCAGATGGGATTCAGACAACCTCTACCTTATTTCTCTGCCTCTACTCTATGGTCCAAGGTCCAGCTCAGCTATTCTGTCTACATTTCTGCCAGCAGAAAGAAAAAAAGAGGAGATGGGTATTACCCCTCCTTTTAAGGATACTTCCTGGAAGTGTATCATTGGCTAGAATTTAGACACATGGCTACACCAAGCTGTAGCAATAAAATCCAGGAAAAGTTATCTTTATTCCAGATTGCCATGCCCCAGCTAATTGAGAAACCTGTAGAAGGGAAAAGATGGATATTAGGGGATACATGGAACACATGCATGTTCCAAATTCAATTCTTACTTGGTTTAGGATTGCAGGTTCAAATAACAGTTACCTCAAGAACTATATCAAGGTATCTCCTGACAGAATCTCAATCCTAAAGATTTAAGTTAGATCTTTCAAATTAAATAAAAACATGTCTGTAGTGCCATACCAACTTTTATCACCAGATGAAATAGCTGAATATAAATAAAATGGCAAAGAAGCACTTAATAAATTGATGATTCTTAAGAAAGGAAAAGACATTTAGAGACAAATATTTCCTCTAAAAATAGTAATATATCTAGTTTTATATCCTATAAATATTCCTGTAATATGTGTTTCCCTGGGAAAGTCACTCAATAATCTGAAGTTCAGTTTCATCATCTGAGGTACCACATATTTGGTGTGAGGGTTAAATGAGATTACACTTGTCAAATGCCTTGTAAACAGTAAAGTTTTATGCAAATATAAAGTTTTGTACCTTCAAAGCTACAACAGAGATACTTATTCAATTAAACATCTTAAAAAATATTTTAACAATGTACAAATACATTCACAACATAATCTGCTGATTAAAAGACTCCACTAAAGTTTACAGTACATACAACAGAATTTACAGATGCCTACAATAGTTCGTAAATTGGTTTAGTTTACAGCTAAATATATTGCTTTAAGAAATACCATTAATACAAAAGTATGATTTACACTATCCCCATTATAGCAAGAAAAAAAAAGATTCATAAAATAAAAAGTCTTTTAGGCATTTATTTTGCCAAGTATTTAAATGATTACTCTTATTACGACATAAGAATAATACTCTTTTAGTGATAAAAGAGAGATCTTATTAGCCCAAGGACTACTGAAGAGCTTCCAGGAAATTCAAGAGTAGAATCTGGCTATTCTTGCCATAAAATAAATAGAACAGCAGCAACCTCTGGGTATTCCTTAAATATAAACTGTGAAGATTCCATTTATGTTAATTGGGCCATAAGTAAATGACTTGTTACAAATAAAAATAAATAAAACTTTAGAAACTCGGTAACACCACTAGCCCAAATTTGGTTTTTACTTGCTTGTGTATATCTAAGAAATTTTACCATGAAGTACATATTTTAACAATACAAGCCAAAGTGCTCACTTTTACCATGGAAGCAAAGCTTACTTCTGAAAATAATCTACACATAGAACTTGGAGATAAACTAAGAACATCCCCTTACTGATCAAAATGTAAAGGTCTCTGTTACATATATAAATGAACACACTTTCATTAATTTGGGATATATTGATACTACATAACTATGCACATATGTACACCATAAGACAAATTTTAACCATGTTTCTAGTGACAACACACTTTCTAGCCCCAACTACTGGAAAGAAAATAAAAACTTAACATGAAAATTATTTTTTCTTTTTTTAAATAAAATTGTTAAGTGGAAAAACAAACCCAACACTCCTCATTGCAACATGGACTGAGCTCTAAAAGGTTCAAAGTCAAGAATCTCTTCGGCTGTTCCCCAATGTAACAAAATTTATACGCTTTCTTTCTTTATTTAGGAAGTCTGATCATCTCCAGTGTTCTGCAAAAGAGAAAAAAAATCTCCTTAATATTCAGTTATTTCACACACCTTGGCCTTCAAAGTACCAGGCCTAGGAAAACATTCCCTATTTCTAAGCAGAGCCAGCTACTATTAATACATTATCTTACATTCAACAGCCCATTCATGTTAAAAAGTAGACAAGCTGAAGAAATTAACCCATGGACACAATCACCATCCAGATGTCCAGCTCATCCCATTCGAGCAGAGAATCACCAGGTGCCATGTAAGACACTAACCCCTTAATCATGCTACACCAGGCGCAAGGTTCGATTTCACCTATATTGTCCCTCCCTACCTTCAGAAACGCTGAAAATCCTGAGGGAAAAAATCTAATAAGCACATGCATGAAAATTACCCTAAGATAGACCACAGAAAAGGTTTGTGTGTTTTCTCTACTTCTTATCTTCTATAAGAGAAACTGCAGTAGAATGGAAAGAACAATAAATTCTGAGTACACAGAGCTGGGTCCAACTAAGCCCTAGCTTTGTACCACTTATTAACTGTATATTCTTGAGTAAGTCAGTTAATCTCTCTCAAGGCTTTAGTTATCTAATGTGTAATCCTGGGACCAGCACCACAGACACTTGTCAGAAATGCGTATTATGAGACCCCATCCCAAGATCTACTGAATAAGAAGCCTGGGAGTGGAGCCCAGCAACCTTGTGCCTTCTACATGATTCTGATGCATGTTTGAGTGGGAACCCTGTCCTATATATTAACACTACTTGTCCAACCTACTGCACTAAAGAAATGCAAGGTATTATTCGCATAAAGACCTAATTAATTTTCCCAAGAGATCTAACCAATAACTATTTACCTATGACTACTACTAATTCTACTGAAAACCTTGATATTGGAGAATTATAGTAAAAACATTTATGTTTTTGGGGAAAGAAACATGTGTACTTTAAAACAATCTTGAATGATATAGTTTTATTATGTTTCAGCCCTAAAACCATATAATTTACATTCTTCAGGAACATTTATTTAAAGCCACCACAATTAACAGAAAGTACCTAAAAAAGTAATTTTTTAAAAAAAATGTTATTATCAATGACAGTTTATCCCTCCTGGTCTTAAAATAATTTTAAGACATTGACAATACATTTCTAGAATGTCCTAAAGGCCTCCAAAGAGCAATTAAAACATCTTTATCATTATCTCATATTTAAATAACTATGTGTCTTTAAAAAACTTTTTAAGAAGTATTTCACAAAAATTAAACTCTACAAAATTTAGAAATCATTGCATTGGTCACTGATTACATCCAGGAAACACTTACTTGTCTTAAAAACTGCTTTCCCAGATATGAGGTGGCCATGCTGGTGAAGTTCTTCCTGCTGCCCACTTTACACCTGATGTAACCATATAGATTGGCACCTTGGAGCACCACACCCATGATAACCACCGCCTGGGACAGGGGGAAATAATGGTTACTGACCTAAAACTGACCTTTCTCTGTGCCATAAATGAGACAAGACAGACTGTCACAGAAGGGGAAGGAAAAATACAAAAGCATGGTCAAGAGGTAGATCAAGTTGAATAAACCTAGAGCAGACAGAGGTGAATCTCTGCTTGATGCTAATGTATGTGTGACAACTGGCTTCTGGGAAAGGGGACTCAGTGCCCTAAGGCAACAATCAACAGATGTTTGCCTTCTGTGATGAGAGAGCTCCTCCTGCAGCAGTCTTTTGCAAAGCTGTTTCTTCCTTGTGGCCACTTCAGCAATCCTATAGGTGACCCCACTAAGATCGCTGAGAACTGAGAATAAGAAACTCAAGACTATTCTTTAAATATTATGTAAGAAAAATTAATTAGGACACTGTGAGAAGGTCCAAAGGTGAAATATTCTAGAACAGGATCAGCAAAGTTTTTCTATAAAGGGCCACATAATTAGGCTTTGTGGGCCACATGGTCTCTGTCACAACTACTAAACTCTGCCGTTCTAGCCCAAAGGCGGCTACAGACGCTATATAAATAAATGAGCAAGGTTGTATTCCAATAAAAATTTACAGAAACAGGTATTGGGCTGTATTTGGCCTGCACGCCATAGTTTGCCAACCCCTATTCTAGAACAAACAGCTCATCAACCTCTCTACTCTTTCACATCTGTGATAAGCAAAGCAGCTGAACAAAATGTCTTTTTTCCAAACCAGACTTATTCTCATTAACCCTTACTTAACAAGCTGCATAGGTGATTTTAAGCAAGTCAGAGAACTTAAATGTTTAATTAAGGAACAGGTTCAAATTCCTAGCAATAGAAGCAGAGCCAGTACTTTCTGTTCTAAACTTATGTTTCATGGAAATAAACACATTACTATTATACAAAGTTGCTAGTTAGCTAAATAAACATAAAACTGTATTTTTATTTAAATAAATCTCCTCTAAATTCCTATGCTTCTCAAATTGGGGAGCTCTTGGGTATGTATGTACCAACATGCCAGGGTGCACCTGAATTCACACACTAAGCACGGGTCTTGCTGAGGTATTAATTGTGCTCAATGGCAACAAATTTTAAAATGTATTTATAAGTTAAAACAAGCAGACTTCTGTTTTAAGATGGTATATTAAAGTCAGACATGAAGATGCCCCTCCCCTTAAGATATAGACAGCAAACAGGCTTTTTGTTTTACTTTAAAAAAAAAAAAGGCAAATAAACTAGTACCAATAAACACAAAAAAGGGTTAGTGGTCAGAGAAAAAGCCAGCTTGGTACAGGCTCTACACAGCTCCTAACTCTCAAAAAAAACACTAAGGGAAATTTCACTAAAATTACCACTCCAAACAACTTAGAAGCAGAAGGCCAGAAGATACAGACAGGCCTAAGAAAAAAAAAATGCAAAAATAGTCACAAGAGGAGAAACTCCTCCCAACCAACAATGACTCAAAATGGCAAGAAAATCCCTGCACCTGGCCATGGTGGTTCCTCCCAGATGGAAAGGCAGCAGGAGAGGAAGCACAGAGAGATCACTGGTCATGAGAACTAACCATCTTGCCAGGGAGTAAGAGGCTCATAGCCTGAATGAAGCTCCCTTCATGCCCTGTGGTCTTAACACAGGACCAAACAGCCTTAACATGAGCGCTCCCTGTTTTCTTTTAGGGAAGTGGAAACACTGGTAGTGAATCACTGTGCTGACTCTCCTAAATGGATGCTAAGGCCCCAGGGTCTCATTTAAAGCAGGAGAGAGGAACCAGAAGAGAGTACAATCAGGAGACAAAAACTCCACTAGGTAAGAGAAGGCAAAACCCAAGCAAGCCAGCCAAGGCAGCCAGAGCCCAGCCAAGTTATCCTCCTCACACCTGTGTCCTCAGGCCAGAAAACCCAGCACTCAAACTCTAGCTGACAGCAGCAGCCACAAGCCTCAGATGTGAGAAGGCAGCCAACAAGGATTCACCCACATTAAGCCAGGAGAAAGGAGATCGTCTGCACAGAGCTGCCACTATAAGCATGAGCGAAATGGATAAGGAAAAAGGGAAATGCATCTATGCAAAACTGTAACAAAAAAAGAAAAGACAAAAATTTTAAAAAATTAGCGGGGCATAGTGGTGTGCACCTGTAAACTGTGATTACACTGCTGCACTCAAGCCCAGGCAACAGAGCAAGACTTCCTCCCCACAAAAAAACCTTGAAGGTAAGACAAGACAACAGGAGATAAAAATGGAGCAATGGAGCTGGCAGAGCTAAGGAAATACAGAGTGGAGCCTTTGCTGATGCCTAATCTACAGTAGCCTATTACCTGATGTCATTATTGACTGTCTGCCCTCCACTACAAGATAAGCTCTAGGGGAGAAGTTATCTTGTCTATCTATCCCCTAACTGTATCCCCTCCCTCTCCTATATCTCTAGTGCCCAGATCAGTTCTGACATATGGTGAATTCTTAAAAATACTTGCTGAATGAATAATAGAAAATAAAAAGATGAACGATTAAAGCAAGGAGAAAACAGTAGGTGAGAACAGACAAAAATGATACAACACAGACATAACTGGAACCTCAGAATTAGGTTAAAAAATAGAATATAAATAAATTTAAATATTTAACAGAAAACAATTATCTTGATTCCAAGCAAAACTTTGAGTCTGCATGAACCCGCTATGGCAAGATAGACAGACACATCTTGGTTATGATATTTTAAAATTTCAAGAATTAAAAAAAATTCTTTAGGGAGAAAAATGATTCACTTACTTACATGAAGGTTAAGTAAGCCTGGACTCAGATTTCTTTAAAATATTCAATATAAGAGCATGATGGAGTAACTTCTTCCAAAAAGAAACTGTGCTCCAAGAATATTAAATATTAACCCAGCCAAGTCATCATTCAAGAATAGTCAATAGGCTCATATTCTTAAACACAAAAGAGTCAAAGGAAACTAACACCTACACGTTCTTTTGGAAAATATCACCCAACAATGCAATGTAGCCAACTAAGAGGTAAAAGGAGAAGTTGCAATAAAAGGACTGGTGGTAGGTCAGTGTATTTAAAAAATAGACCAAAGACTGAACAGCAAGTAAGGAATATCATTTCAAAAGATAATTTGTTATAAAACTTGACAATACAAAAATAACACTGGAACACAGAACATCGGAAGAAATATAAAAATGTTTATTTTCTTCCCTTTCTAAACAGAACCTATTAAGTCAATTAAAAGGTTTAAGTATAACTACTTAATATTATAAAGAAAACCACCAGAACAACTAAAATAAGGCTATAACACATAAAAATCCAGGGGTAGAAGCAGGAAGAAATGGGAGAAAGCATATGAATGTTAACTTTCCCATGGATAGCAGGAAATCCATAAATATTGAATAAATTTCCTAACTCACAAAAGAGGGTTATGATATAAACATGTAAAATAATAAAGATTAACCACTAGAACTGAAAATAGACAATAAAGCTTCCAAATCCCAAGATGTATGAATGTATGAGCACAAAGAAAAAGAGAACTTATATAGCAAAATAGGAACAGTTAAATACTAAAAATTGGGGGGAAAAACATAATTAAGGTCAAAATGTATCTTGTATCAATAAATGTTAAGTGGAATAAACTTAACTATTAAAAGAACAAGACTCATAGTTTGGGTCAAGTGTATTTCTAAAGATGGCAGCCACAGTATCTCCTATTTCACACACTCTTCCAGAACTTTCTTACTCTTCCATCAAGAGGTAGAGCCTAATTAATTTCCCATTACCTTGAATGTGAGCAGGTGACAAAAGTGATGTGTGACCTCTTAGGCTAAGTTGTAAAAAACAATTCAGGTTTTAAACTAGAACACCCCGAGTGGAGTCCTGGGCCTCCATGTAAGCATTCCCACTGCCAGACAGCCACCACATGAGGAAGCCCAAACTAAGCCACATGGAGAGACATGTGGAGAGGCCATGGGAACTCATGAAGAGGCGATGGATGTCTCGCCGCCTCCAACCACTCCAACCACTGTCTGACTACAACTACTCAAGACCCCAAGCCAAAATCTCCCAGCAGAGCCCTTCCCAAGATCCTGACCCACAGAAAGGGTGAAATAATAAAATTACTGTAGTTCTAAGCCACTGAATTTTGGGGTGATGTTAAGCAACACTAGGTAAACAAAACAGGTTACCAACTACTATTTTCAGAAAAGACCACTCTATTATAGACACATTGGTGAAATGGGGTCTTTTACAGGATCTGCTCTCTGGTAGTTAGAGAAAAATGGAGTTGGGAAACACATGATGAAACTGCCTATCCAAAATGGGTCCCTAGTATGAAGAGCACAGATGGTTTATTATGATTACCATCAGACATCCCAGTGGATCATTCAAAAGTTCTACACTGACACTCACCAGCCACTTTACTCTGAAGGAGAAGAGGGCACTAAAGGCAAATATCACCCACAGCACTGGACAGGCAATAAGTCCTAACCAAAAGATTCTTGATTCAGCCTCTGAAACAGTTTTATTCTCTTGAGGGGATGCCTACAAAAGAACATAAATTCAATCATCACTGTTGTGAGATTTATCAGTACAAAGTTTACCACTTTTAATAAAAAACACATTACTCTCAAATTCAAATATTAATACAGACAACCCAAGTCCTAAGTTACAAGTCAGTTAATGACTCTACCACTGTTATAATTTTAGGAAATGATTTTAGTATACTTTAACTCAAGAATTTTGCATTTTTAAGGCAGAATGGACAGTTTACCGTGACCTAAGACAGTAAACAGTGGTCTCTGATAGGCTTCTCCTCAATTCTTCTCGCACTTGAACTATTTATTCATAAGGAAGCTTTAAATAATACCTTTTGCGTGACGATCAAGGAAATCAAGGTTATAGTCATCCTAGCGACTAAAAGGTCAAGTCAGAGTCCATAGAAAGAAATGGAATCAAAGGATTCTGGACATGACCAAAATGTCTTAGCAATATCCAGGAATTTACAAATGCAGTGAGTTGTTTCCAAAGGAGATTTTATGATATAGAGGAATACAGACTCACTGAGCACAGTGCTGCTTTCTGAGAAGTATTACTTATTAAGGCCCTTCCAAGCACAAGGCAAGCAATTTAATTGGTGCTATCCCCCAAAACTGTCCTCTGCCTCCCAAACTGATTTCCACAGGCAAACTGAATATTCACTATTGAGTAGCAGGCTAACCCGAAACAGACAAGGGTCCCCCGCAGGGCTCCTGAAGGCACAGGCTTAAAGAATAGTCTGCTCTGATCAATTCAGATATTCTATACAGCTGCAATCCTTTCTCCTTTTTCCTGCCCAGAAGTAGAAGATGACCATGGGAGCAGACAGAGAACAAGATATTGGAAGCGGTTATCTGCTGGACATAGAGGGATCCATGCAGACACCTGGAAGGCAACAAAGCTGGGGGCCATCAGAAAGAGATCTTTTATCAGCAATTCCTGACAGACAGCTTAGTATACTGTATAAACTCTGACCCAATGTCCTCTCTCAGAGGATTCTGTCCTATACATGCCTTGTTTCTAGCCTGAACTAGACAGAAAAATCTATTAAGTTTTAAAAGGCCATCTGGTTTAGTACTAACATGCCAAGTGATTTGGTATAGTGATTACTTCTTCCTTAAATATTCAAATGTAATTTACACATAATTTTTCAAATGACACTATTTTATTTAAAAAAAAAAAAAAAAAAAAAAGGCAGCTTACCTTCCTGGACTCAAACACCCAATGGCTCTTTCCATCTTCATCAATATGATTCCACCAACGTAGGCCAACCATTAGTCTACCTGTGACATTCTGGTAAAGATTAATATAAACACACATATTATAAAACATTATTTAAAGATCTACCATAAGCTCCTATCTTAGTGTAACATTTCACAATCAAAACTCTTCGGCTTTACCTCCATAATATCCAGTTAACAAAGACCACACTATCAGACTTGGCTACAAGACCAAGTAAAATAGCAATGGCAAGACCAACAAGGGTGGAGGTGACAGTCCATCCATAAACATTACCCTCCCCACTTTTCCCTCATGAACACTTGTCCTTTCTCCAATTTCCTAATTTCTTCCTAAGTCCCTTGCTCTTTGGCAGCTGTTACCTATTTTATATCCTGACTGTAGCTACATATATTTTACAAGTATATATCCCTAAAACTGGTTATAGGCACTGGCCTTCATTAAGTCCCTCAAATGTACCCAGCTCTTTTCCAGCTTACTAATGTAATACATTACTTTGATAGCTTTCCTAATGTTTATTTACTCAACAAATATTTACTGACCACCTACTATGTGCTGGTAATACAAGGGTGACTAACAGATACCACCCCCGTCTTCAGGGAACTGTAAGTATTGTGGGGAAGAGAGGCAGACAACCTTTGCACAAATGCACCATTACCAACTGTGATAAGTGTTATGAGGAAAATGTGTGAGACGCTTGAAGAGTATAATGGGAAATTTGATCTAGTCTGAGTATCAGAGAATGACTCCCTGAGGAATCAACCTTCAGAATAAAATGAAAAGGGTAAGTAGGAGTCAAAAATAGAGGGGATGTTTAATTAGTGATGTCCACTAATAGATTTAGGGGTTCTGATTCGGGGGAAAAATTTATCTTTATTTTCATTAAAATTTAACATATTTTTAAATTATGAATGTTGACAACAAATCATGTACATAGATAGAATTAACAGTACCCATGACTTTGTCACAATAAAAACTACAGGTATTTTTCACTTTGTACTACACTGTTGTATTTATCTCAAAGTTTTTTCCTATACATATTTATAAAATTTAACTTATAAATTAAGCATAGTAAGAGATTAATAATAACAAAATAGAACAATTACAACAGTATACTGTAATAAAGGTTATATAAATGTTGTGTCTCTCAAAATACCTTATTGTACTATACCATGGGTAACTGTAACCACAGAAAAGGCAAACTGCGAATAAGAGAAAACTACTGTACACATAATTAAATCAGAATTTTACCTTTTTAATATTTTAAAATTTTATCTCAATATAAGTGACTTCCTTTGTAATCTTATGTATTTAAAAACATTCATAGTTTCAGGAGACTGTGAATGGGGTCCATGGCACAAAAACAGATTAGGTATCCCTGAATTAAGGTGATGCAGGAGCAAGAAGAGCATTCCAGATAGAGCAGTAGGCATAGAAACTCTAGGGAAGAAAGTGACTATGGGACCGGTGATTAACTGCATACGGGGTAGGAAGAAGGTAACTCATACATTTCTGGTTTGCTCAAGTGAAAAAATAGGGACTCCAGGCCCTGTGAAAGGGAACAGTTACGGAAGAAGAGCATTTTGGCAGTGGAGGATGACAAGTAGTATTTTATATATATTGGATTGAGATGTCTTCAAGACAACCACGTAAAAATGTCGAGACGACAGATGGAGAAGTCTGGAACTGTGAGGACAAAGCTGGATGGAGATACAGATCTGGGAGTCAACAAAGCTTACAGACCAGCAAGCAAAACTAGAATCACAGGTGGCCCTCCTTTACCGCAAAAGAAAAGGAGGAGACTTAGAGACCAAAGTTCCTACCACAGAAATGCCAACGTTTAAAGGCTAAGTAAAAGAGAAGAGCTGGCAGAGGGGACCGAGAACAGCCACAAGTCTATTTTATTGGCATTTTCAAAGAACACTCAGAATATTTTCAACTCCTCCATGTTCCCATTTTCCATTCTTTACTTTCTGTTTTCATCATTATTAGTTTATTTTCTTAATTTCTCTCAGGCTTATTGCTTCTGTTTTTCAAACTTCTGGACCAGAGTAGTCCATTATTTTCAGTCTTTTTGCCTAATAACAAAAGCCTTTAGTCTATCATTTTCCCTCTGAATTCAGTTTTAGACACATTCTTTAAATTTGATTGTAGATGATCATGGTCATTAAGGTGTAAATTGTTTATATTTATAGTTTTGGTTTCCTTTATAAACAAAGATATTTAGTAGGATGTCTTTTTACAAAGAATTCCAATTTTTTTTTTTTTTTTTTTTTTGAGACAGAGTCTCACTCTGTTGCCCCGGCTAGAGTGCCGTGGCGTCAGCCTCGCTCACAGCAACCTCAAACTCCTGGGCTCAGGCGATCCTTCCGCCTCAGCCTCCCAAGTAGCTGGGACTACAGGCATGCGCCACAATGCCCGGCTAATTTTTTCTATATTTTAGTTGGCCAATTAATTTCTTTCTATTTTTTAGTAGAGATGGGGTCTCGCTCTTGCTCAGGCTGGTTTCGAACTCCTGAGCTCAAACGATCCGCCCACCTCGGCCTCCCAGAGTGCTGGGATTACAGGCGTGAGCCACCGCGCCCGGCCAAGAATTCCAATTTTGACAACCATTTTTTATTAATTTCTAGCTTTGTTTCATTGGCCTGGAAAATGTAGGCACTTTGGGCAATTTATCTGGATTTTCTTCATAGTGATATTTAATCAATTTTTTGTAAATATTCCATAGACACTACACAAGAAGGTATTATCTCTGTACATACACAGCCCCAAATACTGCTACTAAACTGAACTTTTCATTATTTCATTCAGATCCTTTAGACCAGGCGTCCTCAAACTACGGCCCGCGGGCCACATGCGGGTGTTTTTGCCCGTTTGTTCTTTTACTTCAAAATAAGATATTTGCAGTGTGCACAGGCATTTGTTCATAGTTTTTTTTAAACTATAGTCCGGCCCTCCAATGGTCTGAGGGACAGTGAACTGGCCCCCTGTTTAAAAAGTTTGAGGACCCCTGCTTTAGACCATATTTATTTTCTGGCACTTTGATCTGTGAAAGACAGTGGTTTGTTAAACTATTATAATGTATACTTCTTCCATCTTCTAGTATTTCTAATATTTTTCACTATAATTTGATATAATCTTATTCTGTGAATGATCTTCATTCACTAATTCATAAAATGATCCTTTTTTAGTCCACTTAGTGCTTTCTTACTCTGATTCCTATTTTGTCTGATAATATTATAATGCCAGGTTTCTTTTTGTTTGAATTAGTCTGATGTTATCTCTGCCCTCTTTTATTTTTTTCTAATGTCACTATTTTAGTAAGATTTTTGGTTGATTTTTGACCCAATCTTAGAATTCTTATTTTTAAAAAGGGAGTTTAACCAAATTCATGTATTGTTATAACAAATTTGCAATTCCTTCCATCACCTGTACATGGGCTTTGTGATACTTAAGCTTCCTTGACACTGTGACACTTGCTTTGTTTTCCTTCCTTTGCTATATGAACTGTCTTAGGTGCGCCTATCTTCTCCAATGTTGCAAAAGATACAGAACTTCCTTTAAATTTTACTAATGATTGCCATTACATTTTTAAAAACAATTACTTAACCTTTTTTTACTCTATTTGTCAGAGTAAAGTAAAAAACACAAACCCCATAACATATTTTTTAAACTATCCTCCCTGCTCCACCTATTCTTGGTCTTCATTATCACCTAGGGGTTTAGATGAAGATTGCTTTTATTTATTTTTTTAATAATTAGATCTCTTTTGACAACTGCATTGAGATTTATAATAGTTATAAAGCATCTCTTCTTCAACTAGTTTCAGAACCCTGCCTACCCTCTATCCCAAGTCCATTTAATAATTTATCCATTTTTAACTTCGTCATTTTGCTTTGTATCGCAATTGTTTGGGTATCTATAAGTAATTTTGCCAAGGATAAAAGGGTGAGGTTTTTTTTTAAGCCCTTGTTTAAAAAAAAAAAAATCAGAACATATACTATTTTGATCATGTTTTTTTAAAACCCTTAACCCAGAAGGATTTAATTATAAAAGTTTGGAAACTACCAGGAAGAACTGACTGAAGGCAATGTTCTTGAACAGAAACTGTATGAACAACAAAAAGAAACAGTCACCAAAACAAAATTGTAACCAGGATACAGTAAACATTTTAGAGCATAAAGCAACAGAAGAAATTCAAAGAGATACAAGCAGAAGAAGAGTGGACAAAAGAAAGCCTAAAGAAAACAGACCTTTGAAATCTTCCTTCTCAGCATTATGTGGCCTATGGAAACTGGCCATCACCAAGCCAACCACTTCTGATATCTGTAAGAATTAAAAGACCTAAAAATGGCTGGGTTGGTGGGTGTGAATAGATGTATAACATCTTACTGGTCTTTGAACCAGTATACATGTCCCTGAAATTCCAAAATTAGCCTTGGATTTTCCCCCCACTATTTTACTATGAAATTTTCAAATACACAGGAAAGTTAGATCCTACAGTGAAAACCCAAATACCTACCCCCTAAAATAAAGTCTACATTTACTATGTTATTATAGTTACTTCATTACATATTCATCTATCAAGGTAATTCATCCCTCTACCCATCACTGCCTTTAAGTGTGAAACCATTTCTTACACTCCTTTCTATCCCCTGCAGCAGGTTTCTCAATCTTGGCGCAATCAACATTTTGGGCCAGATAATTCTTTGTTGGAGTGCGAGAGGGATGTTCTGTACCTCTTAAGATGTTTAGCAGCACGCCTGGCCACTACCCACTAGACGCCATTATTGCATTCCCCTACTCCAGCTGTAACCACCAAACAAAATGTCTTCAGGTGTTGACAAATGTCCTATGGAAGGCAAACTTGCCTGTGCTTGAGAAACACTGCCCTAGAGCTCCCATAGAAGCCTTTGCAAAACGTGGGTACTTTTTAAGTATCTGTGGACAAACTATATCCGGACCTTATCAAGGGATTATACACAGCACACCTGGAGGTGATCCTGAAGCAAAACTAGTGGTCTGGATTACAAGCAATATGTAGGGTCTATGGCTGCTAGTCACATTTGTTTGCTTACTTAATTTTAAAGCTGATGTAGGCTGACATGTGGCACAGAAAACTCAGTAGTATAATAACCTACATGTGTTCTGATGTATGTAGAATACATAAAGTGATGACATGTAAGTTATACTACCCATACATATCTAATATACGTAGCATTTAACACAGATGAGGCCTGAAGTAACAAAAGAGATAAATTAATACCAATCCAAAATGCTACGTTTCATATTTTTTACTGTTCATGTCATTCAATCTCATATTAAATACAATTTTAAAATAAAGACAATCAAACCTACCTTCACTGCCCAAAAGTCACATGACAACAACAAAATAATTGTCACCATACAGGCAATAAAGCTGCTGCTGAGCAATTCACAGAGAAGATAGACGATAATTGCACTGACTCGAAAGAATAAATGGAAAAATGATGCCACTGGGTGTCTGAAAACCAAAACATAATACAAGAAATGCAGTTACATTTACTACAGGTACTAGCAGATGGAGATGAAAAATGTTTTAGCTATGGCATAACCGTGAAGTTTTGTCAAAATAAGATGACTTGAGGAGGAAGCAAATCTCCTCTTTTTCCTAAGACTCAGTATTTGACTAGGCCCTGTCATCACAGAAAATACAGTATGTAAACATGACTTTAACCCCTCATTGAATATAAACTTTCACAAAACATATAACGAGAAATTTTACCTTGCCTGGAGAAATAAGGAAACTATAGTCTTAGGATTTGAATCCTGTTTTCAAATCATACCAAAAGAATTCCTAGGCCCTCTGAAGTCACTTCAGGCATTAAGACAAACTCACTATTAGGTAGAGTTTTTTTGGTTTTCGGTTAACAGCTTTACTGAGATATAATTCAAATACCATACAATTCACCTGTTTAAAAGTATACAATTTAATGGTTTTTAGTGTATTCACAGTATTGTGCAATCATCACCACAACCAATTTTACAATGTTTTTATCATCCCCAAAAGAAAACTCTGTACCCACTGGCAGTCACTCCCCATTTACCTCCAACCCCCTCAGCCATGGGTAACCACAACTTATCTTCTGTCTCTATAGATCTGCCTATTCTGGACATTTCATGTAAATGAAATCAAACACTATGTGGTCTCTGGGGACTGGCATCCTTCACTTAGCATGTTTTTGAGGTTCAAGTAGAATTTGATTTCATTAAGTGAATTTCTTTAAACTAGAGAACTAAATTAGAACAGAAATATGTTTGGCTTGTTTTTTATACAAAAGATGTAATTCTGAAATTTGCACAATAAATCAAAATGTAATGTATATACAGAAACTATATAATGAAATGGTGCATTCTTAAAAAACAGTAGCAAGGAATTAAAAACACAGGTGGTCAAACAATTGGATTTACTGATTTAAAAACTCTACATTAGTAAAATTCCATATGCCAATTATTCTCCAAAACATCTGAAATGATACCATTGTCTCATACTAAATATCAAACTAGCAATATACAATATTCACAAGCACATCAGGCACGTAGTGGCTCACGCCTACAATCCTAGCACTCTGGGAGGCTGAGGTAGGAGGATCTCTTGAGCTCAGGAGTTCGAGACCAGCCTGAGCAAGAGCAAGACCCTGTCTCTACTAAAAATAGAAAAAATAAGCCAGGCATGATGGCGCATGCCTGTAGTTCCAGCTACTAGAGAGGCTAAGGCAGGAGGATTGCTTGAGCCCAGGAGTTGGAGGTTGCTGTGAGCTATGCTGAACCCACAGCACTCTAGCCCGGGTGACAGAGCGAGACTCTCCCCCCGCCCCCCAAAAAAAAATATTCACAAGCACATCGCAACCACTTTGCCTTGACTCCCATTGGCTGCCACCTATGAACAGAACAGCACTGGACACCAGCACAACTCTGTAAGCTATCCTGGTACCTGATTTTGGATTTTTTTGGTCTGTTAGTTGTCTCCTCTTCTGCATCAAACAGTGAAACATCTTCAGTGTCATCATTACTGTCCTAGTAGGCAAATTAAATATCCATGAAGCAAAATGAAATTCAGTATTTATACAGCCACCACACACAAAGTGACATATTCATCAAAAAATAAAATAAAATTAGGATATGGTCACAACAATCCACAACCTAGGAAAAGGGCATGTGCAGATCCTCTGCTCCCACCCCAATCATCTGGCAAAAGTCTCCTGTGGTGATCCAACAATCTGCCGCTCCTCCCCTGCCTCTGGACTGCTGAGCACTGTGAGTAAACACCCAGGTGCAGAAGACAGTCCTAGAAACTTAGTAATACATCTATTTTCAGCTGCTCTCTCCCAAGTAACAGGGAAAGCTAAGGCTATCAGGGATAAACTCAAATGTTTTTGGCTCCTTCACAAAATCATCTGACTGCATCCCTGTTTCCATGACTTCTACTCACAACTCCTTCTCTTCTTATCCAAGGCTCAATCAATTATTTGTGCTCTGAATCTCTTCGTTTGATGCCTCCTCAGGGGCTTGTTCCATCATTTTTCCCTTTGTTTACATACTTACACTTTCTTCTATCTTCAAATGTTTCTATTAGATCTTTCTAATCAGCATACAAATTTCTTCAAATGCCACTTGTTGGAAGAAAAAGATTTTTTATAAACCCTGATCCTGAATCTCCCCTTCAATCTTCTACCTTCCATAGCATTCCTTCCTTTCACCACCTTGGGCTTCTAAAGAGTGGTTCACATCTCAAGTCACTGCTATTCCCCCTCGGCCTCAACCACAAGAAGCTGTTCCTGTGCCTCTCCTAGTGCCACTCACCAACCTCCCTGACTTTATCTCGTCTCTCGCATGCTCCAGCCTCCCTTCCACCTGACCCGGAGCAATCTTCCCACGTCACTCCCCTGCTCAAACCTTTCAATGGCACCTCTACATACACAGGATAAAACTGAACTCCTCCATGACACTCCCTCCACTAGAAACTGCAGCAATACTGTTACTACATGGTCTCTCCCATCTTTCTGCCTTTCATGTATTTTGTCTACTCAGAAAGCTTTTCCCGTTCCCATCTCCTACCTAGCTCACCATCCAGCAAATACCAAGTCATCCTTCAAGTTTCAGCTCAAATACTGAAATACCTGAGAAACTTTCCCTGAAACCCCCATATTCCCATGGCACTTGGACAAATCTCCATTTGAACAATTATCTCAGGGTCTTCTTACTGCAAGTCTGCCCCCTCCTATCTCCATCTAGACTAAACTACTAGAGGACAAGGACTGTCTGTACTGTATGTAATACATCCTAGGGTCTAGCAGAGCAATGGGCCAAGTGGTACAATATTTGTTGAAGTACACAGCAGACTGTCATTGGTACTAGGAGAAATATAAGTGCAAATGGGAACACTTAAGAAGCTTCCTGGCAGATGGTTTATCAGTGAGGCCTTGACAGTCCACGTACACCTCCTGCTCACTCTAGTCCCTAGACTAAGTATATGTTCAAAAGGCACAGATGTGGGAATACATGAAATGGCCAAATAGCCCACAAAGTAAGTGAAGGGTGGAAGAAGCAGAGTATGAGCTAAGGCTGGAAAGACAAATGGATTTAGATCTATGAGACCACTGGTTCTCAACCTTGACTACAGACTGGAATGCTTGTTTTGGTTTGGGGTTTTGTTTTTGTTTAAAAAAAAAAAAAAAGGCTGGTATCTGGATTTCACTCCCAGGGGTTCAATGTAATTGCTCTGAGGCATGATCCAGGCAGCTGGATTTTTTTAAAGCTCCCAAGATGCTTATAACATGCAACCAACATCCAACATATGATGTTATGAATAAAAAGTCAAGGCCTTCTGCTCTTAATCCACATTGTTGAATCTCAATCCAGTAGAGACCGTTTCACATCAGATCATGCTCGTACTTAAAACCCACAGCGCTTCAAATAAAAAACCAACTCCTTCTCTTGACCTATCACAATCTATCTGGCCTCTGCCCATCTCTAAGACCTTATCTCAGGCCATTCTCCCTTCATTAAATGCACCAGGCTTAATAATGCCTTCTCTCACCCCTGCAAAGATGTCTAGGTTCTAATCCCTGAAACCTATGAATATGTAAATTTACTTGGCAAAAAAGAATTCTGCAGATGTAATTAAATTAAGGATCTTGAGGTGGGGGAATTATCCTCAATTATCTAGATGGGCCCAATGATGCAATCAGTGCTTATAAGAGGGACACAGGTTAGAATCAGAGGTGATAAAACAAGGAAAACGAAAGATCAGAGAGGGATCTCAATGTTATGCTGATGGCTTTGAAGATGGAGGAAGGGACCACTAGCCTCAAGAAGATGGAAAAGGAGAGGAAATGGATTCTCCCCTAGCACATTCAAAATGAACACCCTTCCCACACTTGATTTTTAGCCCCTTGAGACTCATTTTGGACTTCTGACCACCAGAACTGTAAAACAATAAATTTGTTTTAAGGCACTAAGTTTATGGTAATTTGCTACAGCAGCAATAGGAAGCTTATATAGTAACTAACCTCCAGCCAGACTGGCCTTCTTTTTAGTTCCACATTTGCCAAACTTGTACCCCATCAGGTCCTTCTGCACGGTCCTAGAACACTCCTTTTACCCTGCTCTTTGAAAGACTGGCCTCTTCTTCAGTAAATACGGGGCCCACCATGTGCCAGGCACTGATGTAAGTATACCGCCAAAAAAAAAAAAGGACAAACAGCACTGCACTTTCTGAGTTGCATTTACTAAGTGAGGAAGACCATGGGCACAACAGATTTTGGAGCAAAATCTTAAGTTTGAATTTGGATAACTTAAGATGCTAATATGTGAACTTCAAAAAAAATCTGAGGAGAACCATTACAGTGTTTGGAGCATAAGACTGACACATTCTGACTCACCCATTAAAAAGAAAATTCTGGCTACTGTAGTAAGAATCTGGAGGTTGGGGGAAGGGGGAGAGACAAAGACACAAAGTAAGACATTATTAGTTAGGAGACCACTTCAGTAATGGAAGCAAGAAGTAATGGACTGATCCAGGGTGGATACAGTGGTGAAAAGCAGACAGATTTCAAATACATTTCAAGGTAGAGCTGACAGTATTTGCTGATGGGTTGAATGGGAGGTAAGAGAAAAAGGAGTCAAGGAAGATGCCAGAGATTTTGTTCTGAACAGCTAAAAGGATAAAAATGCCAAAGAGAGACTGTAGGCACTCCAATTTTTGGAGGTCAGAAAGAAAAGAAGGAATAGGTGGTGGGGACTGAAAAGGAAGTACCAAGCAGTGGGAGAGGGTGAGGGGTGGTGTCCTGGAAGCCAACTGAATTGCTTCCAGGAGGAGGATTGCACCAACTGTGACAAATTTTGCTCACAAGTAAGATTAAAACCAAGTGACCACTGTAATTTTAACTGGTCATCAGTGACTCAATAAGGGCAGTTCAGCATGGCAGGGGCAGTGGAAAAAGGCTAACTAGAATGGATATGAGAGAATAGAAGAATTAAGAGACAAATATAGACAAGTCTTCCAAGGAACAAAGACTGGGGTGACAGCTGAAAGGGCATGTGAAGTCAAGTTTTTGTTTTTAAGATAGGAGAAATTAAAGCATGTTTATATGCTGATGTGAACAAGCTTTTAAAAAGGGAAAAAAAAAAAAAAAAGACTGACCATGCAGGAAAGAGCACTGCTGAACAATGCCTTCCAGTAGGCAAGAGGGGATGGAAACCAGGGAACAGTAGATGGGAGAGCTTAAGAATGGGGCAAAGACAGTTCAATAAAAGACTGCATGGGAGATTATGGGTAAAGATGCATACAGGTAGGCAGATGGTGTGAAAATTCTTTCCTGATGCCTTCTCTCAGTGAAACAAGAAGCAAGGTTAACAGCTAAGAGAGAATACGGGAATAAATGTTTGAGAAGAGAGAAGTTCCAATAGCTGCCTAGGGAGGCAGGAGAGTAAGGGGACTATGGAAATGTAGAAATGACTGCAGCACTGAGGGCTCACTTGAGGTTCATAATCACAAACTTATAAAATGGGAACAGTCAACATGGTTGTGTGTTTCTCCAGCCTCATTTGGCCTGGGTGCAAGTTCAGAGAGCTGAATTTAACCATCATTGGATTTTCTCCACTCAAGTCATCTCCTCATAAATGGTCTTTCTGACCATAAGTCCTGGATGTCCTATCCTTAGATACCTACTATTTCATCACCCTGTCTTTGCTGTTATTATCTGAAAATATCTTTAGTCATATAATTTATCAGGTCACCCCACCTCCTTTACTGCCCCCTATCTCCTAGCCCACTCCCCCAACCTGACAATTCCGGGCAAGAAACCTATCTGTACTGTTCACAGCCCTATCCCTGGGACTAGAACCATGTCTGCGCCATAGTAATCCCTCAATAAGTTATTTATGAACCAAAAGAAAAAACACTTAAGATAATCTAAGTGACTATGAACAGTAATTTTTTTCCTAAGAGGAAGAGATTATTAATCTTACTAATCTTTAGCTGTAAACCTGTGGCCTATAATTAACGCTAAGGGCAAAAACGTGATAATCACCTTCAAAGTTAGTTTGCTATCAGTAACTTGAAAGCAGGGCTCTGGCAGTGTCGCCTGTTATTAAAAGATCGCAGCGCATCCCTAGAGGTCAGACTAGGAGGGAGCTAAGGGATGCCCGCAGGCCGCTCCCCCTCTCCCCCGCTTACGCACTAAGGGGTGAGGAAAGAGAGACCACCCGCAACCTCACCCCTGGAGCGTTTCTGCAGCCCAGCACACGGTCCACCGAGCGCTCGACGTGTGCTGACAATGCGCTTCTCCACAGCCCCGAGCTGCCCCCGCTCAGCGCCGCCTGGGTCACGCCTCCACCAAAGCCCTCGGAGCGCCCAGCCGCCCTCCCTGGACAACAGCACACGGCACTCCACTCCCGCCCACGCACCCCGCTCCTCCTCGAGTTCGGGTACCGGGCGGAGACGCTCGGCTCCCGCCCCACGAACCCTGCAGGGCCGGCCCCCAAGAGCCGCCGTCTGTCCCAGCGCCCCTCACCTGCTGCAACATGGCGACCCTGCGCCAGCCCTACTTCCAAGAGCCACGTCAGCGCGTCAGCCGCCGGACCGGAACTGACGAAATCAGTTACCACGGACCAGGAGGGGCCCATATACAAGCCCCTGCCCCGCCCCACTTCCGCTTTGAGGCGCCTCGCGGGAAGAGCAACTCTCCTGGGGACGGGGCTGCCTGGGGCGGGGCTGCCTGGGGGCGGGGCTGCCTGGGGCGGGGCTGCCTGGGGGCGGGGCTGCCCAGGGGCGGGGCGAGAAGGGCAGACGCGGAGCGAAATCTGGCCAGAACAGGAGCGGAAAGGAGCTGGGAAAGGAACCCAGGACCACCGTAGGCTCGAACCGGAAAGCTTCGTGGTTTGTTACAGAGAAATGTTTGCTATCTACTGGGTGCAAACTCTAAAGTCATTATCGCCAGCGTCCGTGCCATGAGTGCAGGGGTCGGGACTTAATTATGCCATAATTTAATTTTGTTTGAGTGTTACACAATGACATGTATTTTTATACAGTATCACATTTTGTGCTTTAAATTTTAGAAGGAATTAAAAAAATAAACGTGCTCTTTCGAAAGGGTAAAACGTTATTAAGAAGAACCAGGCAAGAGGACGATGAAGGGAATTATTATGGAAGGAAAATAATCTTAGATGCCAGGAAAAAGTAAGGAATAGTAGAGACCGTGCACCCTGGAGTTTGGGGTCTGGGTCCTCTATTACCAATTATATAACCAATCTTTATGTACTTCTTTTCTGAATCATAAAGTGGGGGTGATAGTGGTATCCTTACAGTGTAGGTATCTTGCAAATGGGAGACGTACTGTTCTAGGTCCAGCCGCTCATGATGTGATCTTGCCTGGACAAAGGACGTGAAATTTAAGGGGTGTTAGGTCTTTGAAACGGTGATGATAACAATATCCTGTCTGTTGAGCCTAGTCAGACTGCTGTTGGAAGGATCATGGAATAAAATTTATTCACATATTTCCTTAATTGAGGATTCCATTAAAATCGCAACTTAAAAGTTGTGTGCCAGTGCTTTCTTAAACCTAATACCTGAATAATGAATGAAGGGGGAAACCCCCACATCTCAAAGGAGAGAGCACTTGGCAAAGCCATTGCATTGGTGCCCTCGGAGGTGAAAAGCTGAATTCCAGACTGTGCATCCAGCCTGCCCATGCATGTTTTCAGTGGCCCACCCATTGTTGTGGGGGTTCATGGAGTTGACTTTTTGTTGCTTTTGCTTTTATTATGCATTCTATTTGAACTCATTACCATCCTTTAAAATTTATGGCATTTCTCAGAAAAATATGAATTTCTGTCTTTTCTTGAAGAGGCAAAAGATCAGGCCTTGCTGAGCCACTGAGTAGTAGGGTTTGTACGGGGCTTGAGCTCGCCAATGGGCCATAGCCCCCGTGGTGGGCTGCACTCTTCTGAATTACTCATCTGGTCCCTGACACCATCCTCCAAAGGTTTAAGTAGAAACATCAACACACTCTATTAGTGTCCCTCTGTGTAGACAGGAAGAATATGTTTAATTCTCTTCCATAGGAGTTAGCCCTGAGAAGGAAAAGCACACAAAACATTCTCCAATGCAATAGGTCAACCCCATTGAGAGCTTCCCCTTTTAGATTCTTAACTGAATTCACTGAGTTTCATCAGTCTTCTACATAAAAATACCAGGAAACTCCAATGCATTATCCTGACATAATCCCAGCACTTGATTTACTGGAAGAACTAATAGCCCTACACTGGTAATGATATCTAATTTCCAGTGATCACCTTCCCACCCTCCGTCAATGAAACTAGGCTTCCCTAAGTCTCACTAAATGTTTTTCGGTGGGAATACAAATGCTGATCTCTCCCAGACTCCTTCCATTTCTTGCTTTGATGATATCAATTCTTTGGCTCATAGGAAGATAATTAGGAGTTCTCATGTTTGTTTCTCATAATTAGGAGTTTCTCATAATTGTAATTACCAGGGAGGAAATAGTCAAAAAAAAAAAAAAAAAAAAAAAAAAGGCCAAACACCAACAGCCACCTGACTTGGCTTTCTGTTTATCGTAAGACATGGTAATTCCCCAAGGCTGGTTTAGATAAATACATTTTGTCCAAGTTCAGGGGCTGCAGTTTTCCCTAGCTTCATGAAATTATCAATAGGTAGGCCTTTGATCTTCCTGATCCATGCAGCTTTGCTGGCTTTTCCTGGATCAACCACTGCAGTGGACTCCCTCGCCTGATATTCCTTCAACCTGGCTTCCCCGTACTCTTTCTCCTCCTTCATGGTCAATAGCATAAACCCGGTGTTCATTCTAAGGGGATCAAGGGCTGTGCAGAAGCGAGCCCGTTCTTTCTTGAGAGACAGGGTGGCTGTGCTCACATGTGGAGCTAGCATGTGGTGCTGTTTGATGACCTGCAAACTGGTCAGGGGGCCCGTACGGCGCATTGCCCCTTCAGTTGAACTGATCACTTGGTCTTCCTTTAAGCTGCCTGAGAACTTGGGGCGGATAATCATGGGCTGGGGGATGGTGGACTGGACTCTGGGACTATGCAAAGAGTTCTTCAAATTGGGCTGCAGTTTCTGGGTTTCAAGAGGAACATTGGTTTTTTTCACATCTATGGGAGGAGTGCTGAATCTCAACCGATCAACTGCATGTTGGACTGATTTTCCTTTGAAATTCAGGACCTTCCTTGAGTGGGAGATTGAAGGTCCCCAGGCATCAATGACTTGGGTTTGGGGCCTATGGGGATAGGCAAATTCCCCTGAATTATGAGCTTGCTGCAGGGCACTGACAGTCAGGAGGAATCGGTCAGGTGACATAGGCATTTTCCAGGACTTTTTCTTTGGGTGATGGATCAGTTCTCCAGGAGTTTCCAGTTGTCCTCGTTTTCGTACTTTCATCACATCATCTGCTTTTTCAAAGAAAAAAAAATCAGCATTCCATGGAAAATATTAAGTATTCATGCATGAAAGTTAGAGCCATTCTAACCACTAGGCACACTGAAGTCTTTGTTGCCTAACAGGCATGCCATCATGTGGGCAGACATCCCCAGTGGTATCAGAAATGGTGATACCAGAAATGATTTAACAAAAGAAGTTTTTAATAAATATGTTAGTATTGTGTAAAGTCTGTATTAGCCTCTAGATGTGATTCCAATGGTCCACATATTTTTGAAACTTCCCTTTGGGGAATGACCTTCACATACCATTTATGATTCACACAAAGCAGGCTTTGTAAATGTATAGTAGTAACATACCTGCATTTTTCAACAACAACAACTGTATTGCAAAGTTTGATCTCTACTTATTGATCAAATTTGACTCCAAATAATCTTGGATGTTTCCCAAAATCAAACCTGCCTTCAAAGAATATATCACTCCTGGGTAATGCAAAATAATCATAACATGACTAAAAGACGGTTCCTCCAGAGGAGTTCCCAAAATGTTTTGAACGATGGCAGCAGGTCCAAAAGCCACTGACCTGAATAAGAGATTCTCTCTGCCATACTATTTTGTGGTCAAGGCCTCAGAGGTGTCTAAGACCATTAAGTCAACAAAAATGTCTTCACAGGTGAGCAAATCTATAACGTCTCTCCCATTTGGGCTTTTCAATTCCTACAATACCTCACCGAAGCACTGAAAGCATTATCCTCATTTTATGAAAAGGAATAACTGAGTCATGAAAAGTAGAATTCATTTGCCTAGTCTGACCTAGCAAGTAAAATCTGTACCCCAAGCTACACCAGGGAATAAAATGCAATGTTGTCTTAAGTATATAATTTTCCTTGGCCAAATAGGTTTTAGCCCAAGATGTTTGTGTTGTGGACACACTAGGACAGAATGAAACTTCAAATTTTTCCCTGACCTTTACCTTGCTAATTAAACAATATTTTATTATAATATATAAAACCAGGCCAGGCATGGTGGCTCACGCCTGTAATCCTAGCACTCTGGGAGGCTGAGGCAAGCAGATCACTCAAAATCAGGAGTTTGAGACCAACCTGAGCAAGAGCGAGACCCCGTCTCTACTAAAAATAGAAAGAAATTAATTGGCCAACTAAAAATATATAGAAAAATTAGCCAGGCATGGTGGCGCATGCCTGTAGTCCCAGCTACTCGGGAGGCTGAGGCAAGAGGATCACTTGAGCCCAGGAGTTGGAGGTTGCTGTGAGCTAGGCTGATGCCATGGCACTCTAGCCCGGGCAACAGAGTGAGACTCTGTCTCAAAATAAATAAATAAATAAATAATATATAAAACTGAGTGAAAATAAGATCAAAATCTTCCCTGCTCTCCTTTCAAACCCCAAAGAACACATAATTTTTCTCTTTTTATGAAAAAGAGAATTGTGATAAGCTCATTGTTTTAATTTGTCTTTTTTCACATAATATATTGTGGATCTCTTTCCAAGTTACTATATGGATCCTCCTCAAACAATTTTTAGCTATATATAATATTCCATAGTATATATTTTTCATTATCTGCTCAACCATTGCCCCCAAGAAGTGAGGAGGCTGACGGGCCAGGAACAGTGGCAGGCTGTGAGCCAAAAACTGGAAACTCAGGTCTTAGAAAGGTTCTCCCTCTATGGCCTCAAGATAGTAAGGGGACAATTAAAGAAAACCAGTCACTCTTAGGAGAAGCCAGGCATCGCATTCATTCTGAATTCTGAAAGATAAGCAAAGTTGTTGGCCTGCTGGAAAACAAAACTAAAATTGAGAGAGAGAGACAGAGACAGAAAAAGAGAGAGAATGAGTTCTAATCTCACCACTAATTCCGAATAAGGTATCACCATTCGTCTTACCTCCTGCCTCAGATTTTGCTTCCAAAGTCTCTTGCCCACCATCCGAGCCATGTGCTTCCTTATGACCAGAATAAGCTCTCTTCTTGCTATCTCTTTGGGGTGATTTTATCTTTTCTTGACTTTGAGGTTGTTCTGTTAACATTGCTAAATTGAATTGAGATTTAGGAAGAAACTGTAGTCACAATATACTTTAGTTAGGTGTGAATGATGAAGGCATAATAATAATACTATAATCAGTAATAATGAGGACTGATAATTGGACTCATTTTCACCCAAAATATCACCATTTTGGTTTTTATGGGCACATAATAATTATACATATTTATGGGGTACATGCAATATTTTGATACATGTATACAACATGTAATGATCAGGTCATGGTAATTAAGCTATCCATCATCTCAAACATTTATAATTTCTTTATGTTGGGAATATTCCAAGTCTTCTCTTCTAGCATTTTGAAATATACAATAAATTATTGTTAACCATAGTCACCCCATTGTGCAGTTGAGCACTGGGACTTATTCCTTCTCTCTAGCTGTATTTTTTGTACCCAGTGCCATATCATTTATTGCCATAGGAACTAAGCAGTCACCTGGAGTTTCAGGTCTAGATCACATCCTGGCTTCCCTCCCACCCACTTTCCCACTGAATTATCAAGCTTAAGCATTATCTGAAACTCTTGGTTGGCTCTTGTCAAGAGGGAGCTGACTACATGTCGTGCGATATGCTTGGGAATGATCTATTGATGTTCTCTGTAGATCTATAGATCCAATTTCACATGCCAAAGACAGGACAGGTAAAAAGGAGTCTTGCTACTCTAACCTACACATAGTTTATTCTTTGGATGTCTTATAAATGGCATGAGCCATGCCTGCACCCCCACTCACACACACCCGCACCCCTGGCATTATAACTAAGATTTTCTAGCTACACATATCCTCTCTCACAGGTCTAAAGAGAAGACATTCTGTATAGAATACTTTTCTGCTTATAGTTACTTCTTGTCTCTGTCCTGAGGAAATAGTCATATTTACTATATGTTTGAATTTTGGGGGGTGAGGATGTTGTTTGGTTGGTTGGTTGGTTTTAATGGAAAGTATTAAGGCTGATCTTACCTACTTTACAAAGATTCTAATAAGTTTGAAAATCTAGGCCTTGAAAATCAGGCTAACAAATATTAGTAGTTTGGCAGATCGAAGAGAATGGGTCTGACCTTCCTGAAGGGTTAGGATTTATAGCTCAGGAAACTACTGGCCAAAATACCCCACAGAGAAACCAGTCCTGGGCCCCCCTCACCTCCTCCACTGATTATCCCTGAAACTGCTGGGTTTGGCTCTGTTACCTGAAGATAACTTGGCCGCCTTCTGGACGACACAGGGCTTGTGAGGCTTACTTGAGGGGAACTCCATGGTCACAGTTTGTTTGCTGGATACAGAGTCTCTCAGGCTATAAATCGGAGTGCTAGACTTGGAGATAATTTCCGTGAGGCCGTTTTCTTCCTTTTCGTCCTCTCTCTCCTTAGTCTTCTTTTGTTTATTTCTTTCGTGGGCGTACTGCCATTTTACGGGCTCAAACTGGAACATGAGGATGTTGCTCTCCGTGTTGACCACCATCCTGGAACCAAAACAACAAGATTGCCCACAAAAGGAGCGTGGAGGCCACCGAAAGCTGCACTGTGACCACTTACCATCCCCTCCAATCCTTAGGCCCAGGGAGCAGTGCCCAGGCAAGGGCCACACTAACAGGCTAGCGTCGGGCGTCAAGGGCTGTGAAAGGTATCAGGCCGTGTGGCAGGGGTCACTTTGTAGCTCTTTTCTTTAAAAAATAAATGTGAAAGGACACATATGTTCTGATTGTTTCACTTTTTAAGTTAAAATGCTTTTAAATGAATTTCTGTTCCTAGAACGAGTGCCAGGTACCTAAGATGCCCAGAGGCTTAGATACTCTGCACACTGATGTCCTGAAACTCATTCCCTTTTTTAAAGCACAGCTTCCAAACCAATGTTTCCGTTGCTGCGATGGCAATGAGGAACACTCTCCAGTGGGAGGCGCCCTCTCCTCCAGCAACCCTCCGTTCGGACCCCACACTTCCCACGCTGCCACTCCAGGGTCTCTGTGCTTTATAAAGTAGGACGAGTTCTGTCTTCTCTAATCCCCACTTTTATGCCCCATAGACAAAGAGCCTTGGAACTTGCACCCCCTTCCCCAGCTTGGCCTCCCCCACCCACTGGTTTCTGTCATTTACACAAAGCAAACTGCCCCTCAACCCCGTAGAGATCTCCTGTAACTGTAAACAAGAAATGGAGATTCTATGTGTACGTTCCTTTCTGCTCCAGAAGGCTGCAATTTTAAGACTTTAACTGTTAATATAAACCCTCTAGAAAAGTAGCTTATTTTGGCTGGAAACGCTGGAATGGAATTTGGGGACTCATTCCAATAAGAAATCTCTTTCAGACTTCTTTTTACTTAAGCCAAAAAGAAATCATCTCTCTATGGATGCTGTGAATGAGGAAAGGCCAGAGCTGATTTGTTTTTTACATCATTACTTCATAACTGAAAAGTGTTCATTGAGCCTTATTACCAGGCTACCCCATTTAAGATGACATGTAGTATTCATGAAGTTTCATTTAAAAGGAAGGCAATATGGTTCAGAGAGATTAAGTGATGTCTCAAGTGAGCCCAGGGTAGAATTTATAAGTTGGTTCTATTTGGTTATTTTCACACAATATCACGCTGAACCTATTCCGTGTAATAAGCACAGCGCTGTATACAATTAGTGCAGTCACGATACTGGTCTCTGTAAGCTCGCCTGCTCAGCTCTCCCCAACCGGCCCCCTGCTGCTGCCGTGCCCACCTCCTGCAAGTCTCTGCATTAGAAGTGGGCATCAGAGACAGCCTGTGGAGCTCCGGACAGCTGAATGCACAATTCAAGAACAAGCAGGGGCCGTACCTTGGCAGAACTATGGTCCTTACAGAAGAGCTATCCTGCGCCCATTGCATGATTTCCCCAAACACCCAGAATGAATGAAGAGTCAAAATGAACTATGACTGATTCCTGTTCCTAAGTTTTGTGCAAAGCCCAATTAGTCCCCAGAAGACTATTACTCCACTACGGCCAAAGTTGGAGGGAAGCACGTCCACTCTGACAGCAAATCCAGGGCTGGGATCCCAGAGGAGAAAAAAATCATCCAGACAGAATTGCTCATGGTTCTGACCTCCACACCTACCACCCACCTGTTGCCCTGAATAAAGAAGGACAGCACAGGATCACCTCTGCCATTGGCTTTTATCACCTTCAAACAGTTCCCATTGAGGAAATTGTAAATGCGGATCTTGCCGTCTGCGCAGGCGCTGATGACCCGGAGGAAGAGAAGGGACACGTGAAGCACCTCCCTGGAAGGGAACAGAGCGACAGGCAGTACCCGGCAAGCTGCTCAGGCTTGACTATAGTTTGGGGTATTTTGTGTGTGGTTGGGGGGCTGTGGCCATAACTGTCTTAAAGTCGTGTTTGCCATCATTTTATGACCCTGGATGTAAGCCGTGCACTTTCAAGGCATACCACTTCCCAGTCTGCAGTTACTTTTCCTGCAGCTAGGTCACAGTGCCACAAGGTGGCAAAACAAAAAGGCTGATGTCCCAGGTTTTTATTTGTTTGATTTTGGTCTAATATATAGATGACCATGTTTTTCTCTTGAAATTTGATTCCTAGATATCTACTTATACAAAAGTCATGCTGAGAATTATTTAATGTTTTGATTTCTTTTAAAATAATATTATATAAAAAAGAAAAAACAAGAGGGAAAATAATTATATAAAGCAAAAACCTTCTATGTTAGCAGTTTCTTTTTGGTCTTAAATTAGTGGCTTTCCTTCTTTCAGTGAAACATCCTTAAGGAAAATTGTACCCAGAGATGAGGTTTATGAGTGTGCGTTTGTGATGACTAGTAGGAGAAGAGAGGAGAGCAGTAGATTTGTTGTAGATTCTCCCTACAATAGCTGGGTTCACACTGGACCTCAGATACGTGAAGTACTCAATTCTAAGAACTATAATTATCTCATTTCTGTTAATGACACTGAAAAGTTGAATTTAATGCCACTAATTTGTTAGATTCTACATGCAAAGCAAGTCCATCAATCCCTGCCTTGTCTACCCAGCCAAGTCCATCCATGGCCTAGCTCGTGTGCTACCTTCTCCAAAAAGCCATCCCTTATCTCAATCTCCTCCCCACATCTCCCCCTCCCCATCACACATGCACAAAAACATCAGGCATACTATCAGATCCCCTGGGCAGAACTCATGTCTCATTCATCACTGAACGCTCATTACCTAGCACAACACCTAGCCCATAGCAGGCCCTCAATATATATTTGGTGAAAAAAAAAGGCTGTCTGCTCATGTTTTCAGAGTATGGTCATTTCTGCAGTGTGTTAAAAGAATCTATCCATGCCATTTGGCCTTAGCCTTGGTCAGATCCCAGAGCCAGATGAAGATTTTTCATGGCCCTAACCACAAACAAAATAGAAATAACAAAGACCCCAAAAGGCAGAAACATGCTTAGCCCATTCAAAGGACAGCGAGTAGGCAAATGTGACTCCTCCTCATGTGATCGATAGATAAGATAGATGATAGATAGTTAGAACTAAGTTGTAAAATAAATGTTGGAAAGTCCAACAAAGTTCTAACTTTTTCAAGATTAAAATACAATAACTTTGTTGTTACCCTAAGCAGCAACTCAGTAATTGAGCACTGGGAGAAATGGCCTGAGATAGAAGGGTTTGCCTCTTTGCGTGTCTCTTTTGATCTTGCTGAGCCGAGCCCACACTTCCCTTCTCATAGGTCCCTGTGACATTTGGTGGGTCCATCTATGCCACTGTAGCCTAGTGATTAAAAGCATAGGCTTTGGGATCAAAAAACCTGGGATCAAAACCTGACTCTACCACTTACTGGCTGCATAACCTTGAGGAAGTAACCTCTCAGTCTTCAGGGTTTTTTTCTTCTATGAAATGGGGATAGTAATTTCTTCCTCACAGGATTGCTGTCAGGATTAAATTAAGGTATTTTAAAAACTTAGCCTAGTACAATAGTGACATTATGATATTAGAACAGCCCAGTCTTCTTTCAGGTTTTATCTCTGCCTGAAAAATAAATTATTTGTCTCCTTCTTTGCTCCTTTGCTCCTTGTTCATCAAAGACACTGCAGAGAGTAATGTCAGTGAAAATAATAGATCAAAAAACTCCAAAATTCTGCCCCTTCATAAAAGCAATGGAAAAACTCATTTAAAAAAAATCAACTTTTCCAGAACTCTGGGAAAAAACCAAGGTGCGCAACAACCCAGAGAGTGCTTAGACAAGTAAAATGGCTTTGTGTCAGTAAGAACAGTGAGCTTTGTGGCCTATCAACCTGCCCTAGTCCCATTCCTCACTCCCCAGCTTAATGGTAGCCATGGACATAAGAGCCCACATTCCTGGTACTGGAGGGAACAGAATGGACTTCATTCATTATTCGACCTGTCTGGTAGCTTCCTGGAAGACTGGCTCAAAAGGCTTGTGTTTATGTCACCTGACTAGAAATTCATCCATTGTTAAAGCTGCTACCTGAGGGACATTTGTAGAAAACGTTTATAGGCAAATGTTGTAGTTACTGCTACCGGAGGCAATAGATGTCCATTAGAGCAAACAATACACTAACCAGAAAGCTTTGGAGGAAAGGCTGGGGAATGAAATGTCCATGAGGGTTTTTTAAAAACTCAGACATATTCCTGAAAATATAAATGGCCACACACATGCCCAGGGTTATGTACCTGCTCAAGAAAGACCTGAGAAAGCCCTAAGCTCTTATCCCTGGCTAAGCTTGGTGTTCGGTGCGAGCAGGAAGTGAGGGCTAGGATAAAATTGTAAACTACCTGGCTGAATGTTGAAGTCTTTCAGTAACAGGCACACAGAGACCCTTAGCAAACAGTGGGGAAAAAATTGGTACTAGGTGTTCAAATAAATCGCTGTCCAGTCATTTGCTCACCACCAAGCTAATAAAACAGAGACTTTAGTGGCCAAAGACAAAGAATACAGACTTTACAAGATTAGTTCAGAAAAGTCCCCAAACAAACAATGAAAACTATTAATACAATAAGCAGCAAGAAAAACAAACCTTGGGGATGAGGGGAATCTGATTTCCAGAGTTGTCACATTATACTATTCAAAATATTCAGTTTGGGGGCTGGGGGCACAATGGTTCATGACTGTAATCCTAGCACTTTGGGAGCCCAAGGCAGGCAAGTTGCTTGAGGCCAGGAGTTCAAGACCAGCCTGAGCAACATAGCAAAACCCTCTTTCCACAAAAAAATTTTTTTTAAAAAATTAGCTGGGCATGGTGGCACATACTTGTAGTCTCAGCTATTCAAGAGACTGAGGCAGGAGGATCGCTTGAACCCAGGAGTTCAAGGCTATTGTGAGCTATGATCAGGCTACTGCACTCCAATGGGGGAGACAGAGAAAGAATCTGTCTCTTAAAAAAAAATTAAAGAAATTTAAAGAAAAAAATTTTTGAGAAAACAAAATATTTTTAACGGACAGAGTCTTGCCTGTCACCTTGGCTAGAGTGCAGTGGCATCATAATAGCTCACTGCAACCTCAAACTCCTGGGCTCAAGCAATCCTCCTGCCTCAGCCTCCTGAGTAGGTGGAACTACAGGCATATGCCACTGCACCCGGATAATTTTTCTATTTTTAGTAGAGACGGGGTCTTGCTCTTGCTCAGGCTGGTCTCCAACTCCCAACCTCATGTGATCCTCCCATGCAGCCTCCCAGAGTGCTAGGGTTACAGGTGTGAGCCACCATACCATGCTAAAAATCCAGTTTTTTACAAAAAAATTACAAAGCATACAAAGATACTAGAGAGTATGGCCCATACACAGGGAAAAAAGTAATCAATAGAAACTGTCCCTGAGAAAATCAAGTGGTTAGACTTTATAGACAAAGTCTTTAAATCATCTGTTTTAAATGTGTTCAAATAGTTAAGGAAAATTATCCCTAGAAAACTAAAGAAAATTACGATAGCAGTGTCTCACCATAAATAATGTCAATAAAGAGTTAGACATTACCAAAGAATTCAAGTAGAAATTCTGGAGTAAAAACCACAATAACTGAAATAAAAACTCACTAGGGGGTCTTAACAACAGATTCAAGCAGGCAAAAGAAGGAATGTACTTGAAAAGAGGTCATTGAAATTATCCAGGGTGTGTAACAGAAAGAAAAAAGATGAAGAAAAATGAGTGAGCCTCAAAAACCTGTGACATCATCAAACATATCAACATATGCATAATAGGAATCCCAGAAGGAGAGCCCAGAGAGGGGAATAAAGAATATTTGAAGAAATAATGGCTGAAAAATTGCCAAATATAATGAAAAATATTAATCTACACATCAAAGAAGCTCAACTCTAGGATAAACTCAAAGAGACTCATACCCAGGATGCATATAATCAAACTGTCAAAAACCAAGGAGAAAGAGAGAATATTGAAAGCAGTAAGAGAGAAGCAGCTCCTCATGTAAAAAAGATCTTGGATAAAATTAACAGATGACTTATGATCAGAAGCCATGGAAATCAGAACATAATGGAATGACATATTCAAAGTGCTAAAAGGAAAAAAAAAATAACTGTCAACCAAAAATTCTATATCCATCAAAACCATTCTTAAAAAATGAAGGAGAAAATTAAAACATTCCCAGGTAAACAAAAACTGAGAGTTACTCACTGGCAGACCTACCTTACAAGAAATGTTAAATGGAGTCCTTCAGACTGAAATGAAAGGACACTGGACAATAATTTGAATCAACATGAAGAGATAAAGAGTGTCAATAAAGGTACGTACCTAAGTAAATATATTAATAAAAGACCGTACAAATGTATTCTTGTTTATAACTTCTTTTTCTATATTATTTAAAATACAACTTCATAAAACAATAATTATAAATCTGTGATGATGGGCACACAATATATAAAGACATAATTTGTAATAACAGTATTCTCAGAGTAGGAGCTGTATAAGAGCAAAGTTTTTATATACTATTGAAATTAAGTTGGTATTAACGTGAACTAGATTGTTACAAATTGTGATGTTAATTGCAATCCCCAGGGCAACCACTAATTAAATAACTTGACATATATAGTAAAATTGTCTTGGTCCATTTTGTGGTGCTATACCAAAATACCACAGATTAGGTAATTATAATCAACAGAAATGTATTGCTTCATGGTTTAGAGGTTGGGAAGTCCAAGTCAAGGGTCTGGTATCTGGCAAAGACCTTTTTGCTGCATCATACTATGGCAGAAGGGCAAAGAGAGGGCAAGAGAGAGAGCAAAAGGGGGAAATTTGTCCTTTCATAAGGAAGGCACTCCTGTGATAACAGCATTAATCCATTCATGATGGCTTCCCTTATGACCTTTACTGACAGTAAAGTCAGTCCCTTTACTGACTAAACACCTCCAAACACTGTTGCATTGGGGATTAAGTTTCCAACATATGATTTTTGAGGGACACATTCAAAGTATAGCAAAGAGAAATGACAAAGGAATTAAAGTGACACACCAAAAAATATCTGTTTAACACAAAAGAATGGAGTAATAGAAGAATTAAGAAAAAGTACGTAAGACTATAGAAAACAAATATAAAAATGACAGAGCCCTTTTTACATTAACTGTAAATGGATTAAACTCTCCAATTAAAAGGCAGAGATTGAAAGAAAGGATAAGTACAACATTATCCAACTATATGCTGTCAACAAGAAACTCATTTTAGATTCTAAGACACAAACAGGTTGAAAGTCAAAGAATGAAAAAAGATATTTCATACCAAAGGAGAGCTGGAAGGGTTATACTATTATCCAACAAAATAGACTTTCAGATAAATTGTTAATAGAGACTAGAAAAAAAAAACTATATAATGATAAAAGAGTGAATTCATCAAGAAGATATAACAAATTATAAATGCACAGCACAGCCCCAAAATATATAATGTAAAACTGATAGAACTAAAGAGATAAATAGATGACTCACCAATCATAGATAGAGACTTCATTACTATACTTTAAACAATGGATAGAACAACTAGGTAGAAGATCAGTAAGGAAATAGAAGAGATGAACGATATCATAAACTGTCTAGACTTAACAGACATATACAGAACTGTCTACCAAACAACAACACAGTACACATCCATCTCAATTGCACATGGAATATTCTCCAGGATAAACCATATTTTAGGCTATAAAACAAGTCTCAATAAATTTTGAAGGATTGAAATCATACAAAGTATGCTTTCCAACTACAGTGGAATTAAATTAAAAATGAATAATGAAGGAAATTTAGAAAATTCATAAGTATGTGGAAATTACAGAACCTGCTTTTAAATAACCACTGGGTCAAAGAAGAAACCAGAAAGGAAATTAGAAAATACTTTGATATGAGTGTAAATGAAAACACAACATATCAAAACTTACAGGAGGCATCTAAAGCAGTGTTCAAAGGGAAATTTATAGCAGTAGATGCATACATATCTCCAGTCAATAACCTAACATTTCACCTTAAGAAATTAGAAAAAGTAACTAAACTTTCACCTTAAGAAACTAGAAAAGGATCACCTTAAGAAACTAAACCCAACCAAGCAGAAGAAATAAAGTAATAAAGATTATAGCAGCAAAGAATGAAATAGAGAATTGAAAAACATTACAGAAAATCCATGGAACCAAAATTGGTTCCTTAAAAAGATCAACAAACCTCTAGCTAGACTATTGACAAATCTTTACTTAGAAAATAAGAAAGAAGACTCAAATTACTAATGTTAAGGATAAAAGGGGACATTTCTACAGACTGATGGAAATTTTCTATAATTAGATAATGCTGATGGTTGTATGACATTATAAATATACTAAAAAAATCCCATTGAATTATACACTAAAGTGGTGAATTTTATGTCATGTGAATCATATCCTAATTAAAAATTGCCAAGAAAGCCTAATTACAATATGAGCTATGGAAAAGATTTTGAAGAATAAAGTTTTTTTTTAAAAAAGACACTATATAGTACAGACGCTTTCCTAAAGATCATTCCTGTCAGTCCTACCTTGCATCCTCGAACTGCCTCTCCCATATCCACTTTGTCCCACACTATATGCAAAATCTTCATTTTGATTGAAAATAATGTTGGATCAAGAAAACAGAAAGGAGACCCCTTTCTCCAGCCCTTCTTCCACCAAAGGACAGATAGTAACTATATCTGTTTTCTCACCTATGTCATATTCAAAAGATAGGTATCTCCAATCATTAGAACTCTCCAGAAAGTCAATCTGTCAAATTAGTCCTCATTATCTATCAGTTAGATATATTTTTTGAGGACTTGGTGGAGAAGGGCACCTATAAATGAAAGCATTGTCCATATCTTCCCGATGTCTATGGCTTTTCTGTCATCAAGAACCAGTACGAATGTGATGTTGGGGCTGTCACTCAATGAAAACAGGTGTTGTCTGAGGTCTCACAGCAGAAGCGGAGTGGGAGACTCATGCAGTGATGGAATGGTGACCAAATTGCTGGGTTTTCTGGAAACAAATTATTTTCCAATAACTAACTAAATCCTACTGAATCCTGCTTAGAAGGTTTTAAAAACATATAATTGCCATTTTCAGGTGGTGTCATAAAGTTTGAATGCCTCCTTGAGATCAAGGCTTGATAGTCCTGATGACATGCTAAAAGGCTCACTGACAATTATCTAAGGGTTGGCAAAATCGCTGAACACAGGCCCTTCCTGGCACCTACCTGTCAATAATTCAGTCACACGCCACAGAGAGAGGACATGCACATATACACGCATATCACTTACACCTTCCATGAGACCAGTGTACCTGTCTCAAAGGTTCCTAGGAGGGTATAAGGATATCTAGGGCCATAATTGAAGATAAAAACTGAAGATAAATATACCCTGAAAGATCCCCTGGAAACTCCACTCACTTTTTAAATCAATTAAGATAGCATTTAGTTTCCTGGAAATATTTATAATGCACTCAGGGGAAGGTGCATTATTTACACAGTATAAGAGTGGTGTAGGGCAGCCTATGATACCCATGACCATGGCAGAATCATTAATTGACCACAATACCCTTTCCAAATAAGCCCAGATGTGACTTCAGAATACTTACTAATTGGCTCCAAGCAGCCACCACCACTAAATTTGAATTGAAATGTGAAATGAAATCCATTTGCTGTCCTGAAATAGAATCTGGCCCACAGACATATAGACATTAGCTCCTTTTTTAAAAGGCCTTAGCTGTCTTTAAACCTTTGGCACTTGGATCATTTTAAGCTTTTATGAGCACAAGCTTCCTGGATAAAGACCAAGCCCAAGAATTTTCTGGCATTATTTGGGATGGTTCTGCTAGTATTCATATGTCTGGTCAATAACAAATATGCCATAACATGAACATAAAATTTCAATAACTTCTCAAAACCCGCATCTAGCAGTATTATTTCTCAAGAGAAACAAGCGAAGGGGGAGAGGGAATGGCCAGAGATGATGGTGGGGGAAATGGGCACCAGGTGGAAAAGGAGGGAGGCAGAAGCAGGTGAGGCACAGAGGGGATGAGAGGTCGGCAGGGGACAGAAGGGCCTGACCAAGACCCCAGGCCGGGCTGTGACAGGGAGGGAGGAGGACCAGGTTTGTCAGTCCTGGCTCCAGTGGCACCTACCTTGGATGCTTGAAGGCCATCAGGCAGCGCTCGTACTTGCCCACCATGCTCCAGGCCATGACCAGCCCGTCAGTGCTCCCCGACAGGATATGCCACTCGTCAAAAAACAGGCATTTCACCGCTCCCTCGTGGCCACTGAGAGTCTGCAAGAAAAGATGCCGCTGCTGTCAGCCCCTTTTCAACTCAGACTGTGACACCTCCAAGAACCAAAGCTGGGGCTTCCTCAGATGAATCCCAGAGTCTCGCTCGACCAGTGCACGGCTGCCGCTCACGGGGCACGTGCCTGAGCTGACCTTTCTGTTGCTCTACGAGGGCCAGTGGCGCCACGCCTCCCTCTCTCAAAGGCTCTCTCCTCAGTTAAGGAGGAATGTGATCAGGGAAGGGACTTGCTCCGCTGGGTCTGTGGCTGGGGCAGACCCCATCTTCTTGGAGCACAGGAGAGGGCCAGAGATGGCTGTCCTGTGCTGTCAGACGAGTGACGGTGAGGGGCTCCGACTCGGCTCCTCGCCAGGACCTGGAGTAAGCAGGGGCACCCCATGCCTGCAGCTGCTGGTTCCACCACAGAGACAAGACTGGCGGGGAAAATCCACAAGCCAAGCCAGCCCCCTTTGCACTATGGTCCTGTGTTCCTGGTGCAAATGAGATATCAGCACCACCTACTAAGGCCAGGGGTTCAAATCCAGCAAGAACATGTTTTGTGAACACTCAATCACTTTCAACACTGCCTGTGTTCTCTCTTCATTAGCGAGTAAGGAGGGAAAAAATGCTTTGTTCATCCCCTCATCAAGGTAGAATACTCTGGAAGAGAAAAAGGTACCTTACCTCTGCTGCTATTAAAAGGCCCTAAGGCCAGCATCCCTTGCTGAGTCAGAATGCAGCCTTCCTGCTCCACGCCCAGGACAACGTGGGTCACGACAGGGCGGTGGACCCCCTACCCTCCACAGACTCAGAATGCCCCACTCTGGAGCCCTCCCCCAGGATGGCCTGGGGAGCTATGTGGGGGCATCCCCTCCATCCCCTCCAATCTGTCACCATCACGGCCCTTGCCCCCAGCCCAGCGCCCTCTCACCTTGACAAGCTGGGCCATGGCAACGTGCCACACTTTGACTATCCCTCGCTCACAGCTGCTCACGATGTAGGTGTCATTGATCCTGGTGGCCAAGATGGGGTCTTTGTGTTTAAATGTCTTCAGGCACTTCCCTGTGTCTAAATCCCATTCTGAAGAGGAGAAGGAGAGAGGAAAAGAGACAGGAGGAGAGGGGAGGTGAGGGAGAGGGGGAGGGAAACCGTTCCAGTGCAGTTCCACTCCCCATCACAGAAGCGAGGACTAGCCCAGCCCTTCAAATCAGACTCCAGAAGGCCCTGGCTTGGCCTGCAGCCCCCAGGGCAGGCTCACCACCAGCTCCGCACGCCTGCAACACGGCTGCCCGGCGCTGGGTGGGCCCTTGGGAGAGCTGGCACTGCGGAAGACCTTGGCTCTGACCTAGAACTTAGCCTTGGAGTCCACGTGCTAGAGAGCTCATCTCCAATAAGCCTGTTCCTCAAGCCTGAAAAAATGCTTGCTGTAGGGTGGAGTTCATGAAAATCGTGGCGTATGTCTGGTGTCGTCATTCCTCCCGGACGCTGTCTTCCTGACCCATACTTTCTATCCTCAGAAGAAAAGAAAGTTGTCTACCTTCACTTATATTTTTAAATATTTCTGAATCTGACTTTTGGACTTTATGGAGCTGTTGCTTCCACACCGACGGGGCTAGAGCAGCTTCCTGGCACCCTGCAGGTGTTGGGTGGGGAGCGGAGTGGAGGGCGGGTGGGAGAACAGAGCTAAAAGGAAGGATCTGACAGTGGGCACCCTGAATGCAGGAATGGAAACGTTAAAGTCTGCTTCATCAGTCCCCAAAGCACCTTCCTCCTCAGGCAAGAGACTGAGTGGCTGGAGACAAAAGATAACTGTGGCTGATACTTACGTGGCACTAACGAACGATGAGCCAGGAACCGTTCGAACTGGTTACGATAACAATACATGGATTAACTCACCTTCGTGAGACAGGTACTATTATTATTTCCAACTACAAAGCTGAGGAAACTGAGGCATAGAAAGGTTCAGTTATCTCCTGAAGGTCCCACAGGTGGTGCATGGCAGAGCTGGGATTTGAACCCAGGGAGTCTGAACCCAGACGCCATGCTTTTAAGCATTTATGCTAGGTTAACTATGTTAAGTATGCTTTTCTTCACTTATTTTTTATGTATATATCTTGGCCCATTTATAAAATTACCAGTGGGAAAATTGAAAGATGAATTAAAAGATTCACTGGTAAGGTGAATTTTAAAGAATTTTAAAAGTGAAGGATTACCTTTCAGGTCTCTAATTGTCTCCTTTCTCCTTGTTCATTCTATTTTTGCAATCCAGGAAGGCTGGTGGCCAGGACCAGGATTAGGGGGAAGTGAGAGAGATTTTGAAATTTGTTCATTGTGGATTTTGTGCACTAATTTCGCCTTTTTAAATATTGCACCGAAATGTGTATCTTGATCACTGAGGAGTTGTTTTTGGTGCCCCTTTAAATTTTACATCTCGGGCAAGGGCCTAACTCCTCACCCCCCAGGCCTGGCCCTGCCGGTGGCCCAAGAGATTCTTCCAGCCTGCTGGGGGGCGCGGCTGCCCTTCCATCTCAACCCTCACCTTGGTGGCTCTCGCCCTTTCTGCGGCACTCCTCCAAGCAGTCATGGCAATGACTATTTGGTCAGGCTGAGCAGGGCGAGGAGGTGGAGTGAGATTTCCTAAGCAGCTCTCCGTGTTTGCATATGACGCCACTGCACTGCCCTTTCCCACATCACTCTCGTCCACCTGCTCCTAATGTGCTGTGGCTCCCCAGGTTCCTTGCTTCTCCTCTCTTTTCACTCCTCCCTGTTATTCTTCTAGGGGAAATCTCATCCACACCTGGGGCTCCCACCTTTCACTATGACTGACAACTACCAGGTCCATACATCTGGGGCCCCAGACCAACATATCCACAACTGCATCTGCCTTCTGGTAATTCTCACCTGGGTGCCCTCAGGAATCTCATCCTCAATATATTAGCTCTCTCATGGCTGCTATGACGAATGCCCACAGCTTAGCGGCTGAAAACAACACCAATGTGGCATCTAATGGAAGTCCAGTGTGATCTCACAAGGCTAAAACCAAGGTGTCTGTAGGGACACTTTCCTTCATGGAGGGTCGGTGGGGGGACACCCATTTCCTTGCCCATCTTCCAGGGGCCGCCCACACTCCTTGGCTCGTGGCCCCTTCCTCCAGCAATGTCACGTCTCTCTGACCATTCTTTTTTAAGGATGTGTGTGATTACATTGGGCCCACCCCAATAACTCAGGATAATCTCCCCGTTTTAAGGTCTTAAGTGGATCACATCTGTGAAATCCCTTTTGCCAGGCAAGATGACATAGTCACAGATTTCAAGGATTAGGACATAAACATTTTTGGTTGGCCATTATTGTGCCTACCATACTCAATATGTCCAAAACTGACCCTGTGACCTCCTCCCCATTCTCACCCTTCCCTGTTCTTCCCCTGGAGTCCCTATTTTCATTAATGGCTTTTCCATATACCCAGTGGCCTTATCATCTGCTCATCCACCTTCCTCGCTTTTCCTGTCTAGTTGGGGGTAAAACCTGCCAGTTCCCCCTGAGAGCTCTCCCTTCGGTCTGGCCCATGGGATGCAGTCACATCTGTCCGGTCTCTTCCCACTTGCTTATTCTCAGATATTCAGAAGACACTGTGGCAGTTGTCTAGACCAAATAGCATCTTAATTTGTTCCCTATCTCCGCATAGTCACCCCTCTCTGAATCTTTCTTCCAAACTGTCACTAGAGTTCTCTCTCTAAAGTATGCATTTGATCAAGTCAGCTCCCAACTTAAAACGCATTCCTGGCTTCCCGCCAGGATACAGTTCAGCTTTGTACCACGCCACAGAGGCCCTTTACGATCTGGTCCCACACAGCCTTATCTCCAGCGCCACATCCGGCAGTCCGGCCACACGAAACAACACCTCCAGACCACACTCAGAGAGCACCCTGCCTGCAGACCTTTCCCTAATTCACTCTTATTTGTACAGTCCCTTAGAACTCTGCATGTGGTTAGGAGCACGTGATTTAGAGACTGTGGTCTTGGGTGTACATCCCCCCTGACCACCACTTAGCAGCTTGATTGGAGCAAGGTGTTTTTCTCTATAAGTTTTGGATTCCTCATCTGCATCCACCTCATGGAGCTCTTGTGAGGATGAAATAAGATAACATACATAAAGCAACTATCACAGTGCCTGCCACAAAATTGGCACTCAGTAAATGGCAACTGTTATCATTCATGCATTTATTATATCCCCCATTCTATATTCACGCATCTGCTTTCACTGAGAGACTGTGAGCCTCTTGAGGAAATAAAAAGCCATATTGAAGGGATCATGTCCTATTCATTTTCTCATCGCCAGCACCTAGCACAGCATGTCTCACATTGTAGGGATTCAGCAGCCATGGAACAGACAGGCTGGTGGATATATGCATGTGTGGATGGATGGATGAATAAAAGAATAAATGACTGCCTATAGGAATGAGCAAAACAAGCATTTTAGTGACCCATGGATTTAGGGAAACTTCTTAGAAAATTTAAGGCATTTCTTTCTCACCTTTCACCTGGCAATCTCTTGCTCCCGATGCGAGCCTGTTCTTATATAAATCTATGCAAGTGATTGTCCCCTGGTGGCCATTGAAGATTCGTACACAACTCCCACTTTTCAGATCCCAATATCTGCAAGAATCAGACCATAAAAAAGTTTTTGAGATTTTCTGAGGGCCCAAGGCATCATCCTATACAGAGTCCCTTTAGATCAGTAAGTAGTTGGAAAGCAGCAGAGTTTCATGGTTAAACTTAGAGTCTGAGGCCCGGATTCGGATGCCAGTCACAGAGCCTATTTGGTGTAACTTAGAGAAAGTTACTTTATTTCTATGTCAGCCTCATTTCCTCATTGATGAACTGGAAGTGATAATAATAGTAGTTACCTCACACTGGTTTTGTGAAGAATTAAGTGCACTAATGCAGTGATTGTCAACCAGGGCTGATTTCTACCGAGGGGCCATTTGGAAACGTCTAGAGACAGTTTTAGTGGCCACAAGAGGGCAGGGAGGTGCCACTGGCACCTAGCACGTAGAAGCCAGGGATGCTGCCAAACGTCCAGTGTTGCACAGGGCAGCCCCGCAGTAAAGAATTTTCCAGCCTGAGCTGTCAATAGTGCGGAAGTTGAGAAACTGCACTAATGCATGTGACATTAGAACAGTGACTAACTCGTAGAAATGCCTGATAAATATTAGGTGGTTTTAGGTGGAAGGGTCCCTGGAATTACCACCAGGCTTAGAATCCATGGCACTGACTCAATGGTAGAAATGATCTTCAAACAAAAGCAAGAGAATAATTTACCACAGTCATTTAGTATATCTTAAGTCATTTAGTATGTTTATCTATATCTATGTATATCTAAAGCATATCTAAGAGATAAATGGGAACATTATGAGTCACACATTTATTAATTTATTTACTGAAGATGGGGTCTCAATAAGTTGCCTAGGCTGGCCTGGGAACTCATGGGCTCAAGTGGTCCTTCCACCTCAGCCTCACCAGTAGCTGGGACTGCAGGCGTGTGCCACCCTGCCTCTCAACTGTCACTGATACAGACTTCCACTTCAGCCAAGCTGCTTTAGTGACAGGACAAAGTGAAATGTTAAGATAATGGGCTCTGGAGGCAGGCTGCCTGAGGCCCGATCCCAGGCCCATCACTTACTAGCTGTGTGATCTTGGTTAAATAACTGAACCACTCTGTGCCTCAGTTTCTTCATCTGTAAATTGGGGAATAATGTTATTTAGCTCCCTCTGAGTTATTGTGAGTTTTGGCACATAATAAATGATTAATAAATGTTTCTTTTGCAGTTTTTTATGATATGTGGAGCATTTTCTTCTAATATTCCCAAAGGTCCAGCCGCCTTACCAACATCTTACCAGTCTGTCAGAGCCTACTCTGCAGCCACAGTGCACAGAGCAACGTCCCAGTGTTCTGAAAAAAAGCATGTTTTGAATTTCTGTTTCCAACAACATGGCAGGCCCTGTGTCCAGGTTAATTTCCTTCGTTTATGCAGGAAACTGTTCACTCCATTTAAAAATAAACAAATAAAATGTAAACCCTACATTACACCACATACAAAGTTGAGCTGCAAATGTTTTAAAGAACTGAATGCAAAAGGTGAAACTATAATGTTGATAGAAGAAAAGAAAATAATACAAAATATCTGTGTGATCTACAAGTGGGAAGAACCACAGACATGAGAGGGAAAAAAAACCCTGATAAACTGATAAATTTTATTACATCCATATTAAGAATTTTTGTTCAACAAAGGATACTGTGAACAAAGCTAATAGATAAATTAAGCAATAGAGATGATATCTGCAATTTTAAAACTAACAAAAGAGTAATATCTAGAAGGAAATACAAGGAACTGCAAATCACTAAGAAAATTAGAGGGGCCCCAATAAAAAGGTAGGCAAAGGACATGATCAGGCAATTTATAATACAAAAGAAGAAGTCACAAAAGGGAATCAGAAAACTCATTAGTAACCAGGGTAATGTACATGGAAATGATTTTACACATATTCATTTGGCAGAAATTGGAAAGCTAGATAATGTCCAACATTGGTCTGTAAGCAGAGGCACATGGTCCTGCTGGGGAGCATGCAGACTGGTATGGTCATTCCAGACTTCAGTCTGGTACTGAAGTTAGTTAAACTGAGTGCTGCCTAACCTATGTCTCAGCAAGTCCACTCCTGGGTTCATATCCCTAAAAACAACCTCACAGTGTCCACGAAGGGACATATACAAAGATGTTCAATGCAGCAATATTTGGAGACAACCTAGCGTCCATGACTAGAGAAACAAGTTGGTAAACCATGTATGCAGGCCACGGAGTGCTACACAACAGCTATAAACAGCTGACTAGATGCATGATAACATAGACAAATCTTTGAAACATAGGCTGCAAAACATAGGTGCAAAAGTTAGAAACCAAGAGGGGTTTACCATAATACCATGGGTGTGAATTATAAATACATGTACAAAATACTTCAACACACACTTTGAAAGATCACATAAATAAATAAAAAGATATACATTAAGAAAGATTAGGTGATAACTCATGCAGGGAAGAGAACTAGAGTGAAGAATAAAGATGAATGAATGAATGAATAAAAACAGGAATGGAGCTTTATACAGACCAGTAATAATAATATGACATGAACTGAGAAGTATAATCAGCTCAATCCTCTGCATTCTAAGTCCAAAAATGAATTAAAACAAACAAAAAAGATTTAGAGGGAAGTGTAAAGGTCCAAGAACAGCTAAAACACTCTACAGATGAATGAGATGGGGGACTTGCCCTACCAGATATAAAGACTTTAAAAACTAAAGTAATTAAGACAGCGTGGTATTGACCAAGGATAGTCCAACAGACAAATGAAATAGAATAGAGTCCAGAAATAGAAATACACTGACACTTGTCTTATGACAAAGCCAGTAAAACAGAACAGTTGAGGAAAAGACAGTCTTTTCCATAAATGGTGATGAGATAATTGGGTATCCAAATAGGAAGGAATTGGACTCCCACTTCATACCATAACAAAAACTAGGTTTTTTGAAAAATCAGGTAGATTTAAAACCTAAAGATGAAAGACAAAACAAAAAAAATAAAAAATAATTTTTTAAATTTTAAAAAAGATACCATAGGAGGCTATCTTCATGACTTTAAGGTAGAGTAGGAATCTTAACGTGTCACAGAGAGCATTAACCATTTACAAATGCTACTACATCAAAGTTAAGAATTCTTGTTCATGGATTATCTAGAGGGCAGAGCAAGATGGCAGATGAGAAACACCACCAGACAGAGTGTCTCTGCAGAAAAGACAGTTTCTAGAAGAAATTAGAAGAAAGAAGCACACAGACGACAATACATCAGACGGGGGTCGGAAGGAGGGGTACCGTAGACTATGGGAGACTCCACGGGAGGAGGTTGCCAAGGAGAACTGGGAGAAGAGACCTCCTGAGCAGCTTGCAGACCAGCAGCAAGGGTAGGTGGAGTGGTTAACTTCCCCTCCCTTGCATCTTGGACTGCTGGT
>VBSM01000725.1:4189911-4218587 GCA_008086735.1 Cheirogaleus medius
CTCGGCCTCCCAGAGTGCTAGGATTATAGGCGTGAGCCACCGTGCCCGGCCTGAACTCATTTTCGAATCATGGGATTATTAGCAAATAGGTACAATATGTACAGGATGACCAAATAATTATTGTCCACATATTTTTATTGTGAAAGGGGACACTATTATTAAGTATGCTAGGACCACAGAGTAAAGTGGGATTACTCCAATAAACAGGGATGTATAGTCACTCTAAATAGAGGAGTAATTTTTGACATTTTTGTCCTCATTCCATTTGTCATATCTGGAGTTCAATCACCATCTCTCCTACAGAGCAGTCATTGCCACACTGTCCACAAAACTCAAATCTGCCTTTCCCCGTCTGCTTTGTCTTCCCCATACTTTCTGGTCTATTTTCAAGATGCAATTTGTTAATAAGATTAATGGCCAAAAATGAAGTAGAGGTGGCCCTCCCAAAACCTTATGAATAAAAACTGAAGTCCTAGGTCTAAAGTATGGCAGAAAGTTGATTATTAAAGGGCCTTCTTCTTAATGGTGTAACCAAATAATGTCACATTATGCAATTATTATAAATACAATTTTAATATTTACCATGGAAAGATATCCACAGTAATTTGCTGAATTGGGTTACAGAAACGTATGCAGCATTGTCCCATTTCTATTTAAAATACATGCTAAGTGTGCAAAGAACAAATTCTAGAAGGGTAGACATCAACGTTAATGGTGGTTACCTCTAGGTGCCAAGATTGTAGGAGATCTTTGCTTTCTCTATACATTTTCTGGCACTTGGAGGATTTTCTTTCCAATAAGCATATATTACTTCTAAAATTAAAATAATACAATAAAGATAATCCTAGCACTCTGGGAGGCCAAGGTGGGAGGATAGCTTGAGCTCAGGAGTTCGAGACCAGCCTGAGCAAGAGCGAGACCTCATCTCTACTAACAACAGAAAAAATTAGCCAGGCATGGTGGTGGGCATCTGTAGTCTCAGCTCCTCAGAAGGCGGAGGCAGGAGGATCACTTGAGCCCAGGAGTCTGAGGCTGCAATGAGGTACAATTATGCCACTACACTCTAGCCTAGGTGACAGAGCGAGACTCAGTCTCAAAAGATAATAATAATAATATGATTAAAATATCTCAAAAAATAAAGATTTCATGAATGTGACTTGTGCAAAAAGTTGCTGGTCAGTATACCCAAAATTTATAATGGGAAAATGTCCTCTACCCACTGCCGAGAACGGTGCAAAATCAAGCACCGATGATCCACCGATGTCGTGGAAGTTCGGGGCTGGAGCTTGAGGGAGGAGAGGATTGCATTGCCAAGTAAACAAGGGCCAGGGGATCCAAGATGCAAGTGTGGGTGATTCGAGGGTCCCCAGAGACCTACGTTCTGACCCTGGTACCTACATGTCGGAGATAACGCGGACGTTGTAGGTCCCACAGAAAACATTTCTCTCCTCCATCACGACCTGCTGAGTTTCCTGGTTCTGGTATGCAGTCCACAGGCTGTAGTCATTCTAACAAGGGAATACTTGGAGTCAGAGTATGGCAGCACCTTTACCCACAGTCCCAGACCCCTAGATTCTCCTTGGCAAGGGCACAGGCCCCTCGGATTCTGGATTCTTCCTTGGAAGTCTGCGGCTGCTGCTATGTGTGAAGGGGAGAGGCCCAGGAGCAGGTGCCAAAGTGATCCATGAGTTAGAAAGTGCTGAGTCAAGGGGCCTAATTCTTCTTTCACCTTTTTGTATTTTCTGTGCGTTCTAATTCCATGAACTTTTGAGGCTGAATTCCAAATGTCACCGGTTATACAACTTTTCCAAAAATGAGCACACAAAGGGTATGATCACAGGTGCCGTATGCCTGGCCATCGCACAGAAATTGGGGTTTCACAGTTATAGTCCAGGTACCTGACAGCACAAAGCACACCTATGAGAAGTTAAGCCCTGTATGAAACTGTTGCTCCACACTCTACGCATTCGCATCTCCAGGCTTTCATCCATCTACGACTGTCATTTGTCCTTACAGCTGCCTCGCAAAGTAGGTCACTTGCCCCAGAACATGCTCTTATCAGTTTACAGACGAGGTGTCTCAGGGAGGAGAAATAAATTTTATCAAGCCTCAACAGGCGTGCTCTCCTCTGCTTCCCAATCAATCCATCCATCCTTCCTTCTACCTTCCTTCTTTCCTTCCCTCCGTCCCTCTTTTCTTCCTTCCTTACTTCTTTCCTTCCTTCTACCTTCCTTCTTTCCTTCCTTCCTTCTACCTTCCTTTCTTCTTTCCTTCCATCTTCCTTCCTTCTTTCCTTTTCCTTTCTTCCTTTTTCCCTTTTTTCCTTCCTTTCCTCCTTTTGTCTTCCTTCCTTTCTTCCTTCCCTCCCTCCTGCTTCCTCCATCGCACACTTTCTGAGCAGTTAAGGCATGCCAGGCATGCTAAATTCTGGCATAGATGACTGAATTGGACTCCCAGTTCCACTTTTCTTCCAGCCATATGCCACCCTCAAAAAGCAGGAAATAATAGCCACACTAGACTGGCAGGGAAAAAAAAAGTAGAATGAATTTATTATGAAAGCAAAGAAGCCCACAGCATTGTGTTTGCAGCCCAGAGTCCTCCTGGAAACCTCTCCTCTGAAGTCTCCTTCCAAAACCTTAACCTTCTCTATGCCTTTAGACTCTTCCCTGAGGCCTTCTTTCCTCTGCTCACTCTCCTCCTAAATCTTTAACCACATAGTGATGCCCAGCGAAAATTCAGCCCCCAGAGGAATCCGCCAACCTGCCTCCCCTCCAGTGTCCGAGCAGCATCCCATATCCTGGCTTGAATTCAACCAGGCTTCCCCGGCTTCTCCTGGCCCAGGTGGGAATTCCCTGGTCTTTGCTCATCTCCTAAGTTTTGTGAGCCCTAGAAGCCACATGGCGGAGTCACTGGGAGGGAAAAGACCTGGATTCAAATCCCAGCTCTGCCACTAACCAGCTATGAGACCATGGGCAAGTTTCCCAACATCATATCCTTAATGTCCACATTCATAAACCAGGAGTGATGATCCTCCTTGACCTACAGTGAATGTCAAGTAAATGGTGTATGGCAAAGCCATCGGCACCATGCCTGGCATGCCACTGTGCTCATGGCCACTGGCACCCCTCAGAGCACTCACGTCCACCTTCAGAGACCCTGTAGCTGCTTAGTCTCACTGTTCTCTTCCAGTCTCCTTACTGCTTTGCCTGTTTCTCTCCCTTTTCTTAACTTATATATTCCTAGAATATCAAACACTTCTGAGCAGTCCTTGTTGTTGGGCCATTACTAACTACTTCACCCAAGGAAGAAGGGCATTCATTTTCTTACACTTAATAGAGCAACAGACTTGGAATGAGCAGGTCTGCATTCGAATCATGCCTTTATCACTCAACTGGTGGGGAAACCTTGACCTCTCTGAGCCTCAGTTGCTTTCTTTGTAAAATAGGTGAATGGACCAGCTCAGAGATGAAAAATTGCAGGTCAAATGAGATTCACAAATGTGGGGTTTTTTGGCCCGTGTAGTTTTATAAAATGCTTTCATTTGGTTGCCAGCATTTAGGAAAAGAGGTTTCATGTGATAGTTTAGATTTCTATCTTCTCTTGAAGGCTGGGATAATCTGGCAGGTCCACGGTGCCCCGAGGCAATAATTAGCAGGAGCTGAATAGCAACTGGCTGCTGATATGGGCAGTCAACTCTCCCATTCACCACAGCACAGCCCCACCCCCCACTGCCCACGGCCCACTCCTCCCTCACGTGACCTGTCTGCCCCCGACATGTCTGTCTACATGGGCTACATGGTCTCTCTGGGTGCTTTTATTTCTCAAATTCTAATTTATAACATACAACTTCCTTATGGGGAGCTACAGTCAGATCACTCCTCGTTTCGTATCCGTTTGGGGCCAGTTGAACAGACTATGAAATAGAGGGACCTTGAGCAGAGAGGAGTGGGCAGGAATGTAATCGTTTTAGCAATGACTACCAGGCCTGCATGGGCAAGGCACAGAGCGCTAGAGTCTTCCAATCACCCTTCTTCATCACTGCCCGAGAATTGGTGGGGAGGGCTACAGTTAATTAACTCTCTCCTATCCTGGAACAAAAAGGATCCTGGAAGTGAGAGATGAGGAAGCTGAACTCATTCCAGGCCCTGGACATTCAGGACAAGTCTTGGCCCTCCCCATGTGTCCTTGTCCCTGAGCCACGCACGCCTGCCGCTCCCAGAGGCAGGGCTGATAGTGTCGAGGGGAAGCCCAGCTGTGGCCAGTGTGGCTCCTGGCCTGCAACTCTCCACTAAGTGACCTGGGGCCAGGGACTCAGAACATGGCCATGGGGTTTGAAGTAAGGAAGAACCCGAGAGGACAACCAGATCACCCGCTCATTCAACAGAGGAGGAAATCAAGGTTTAAGAAGAGGAGGTGACTTGCAAGTCAGTGGCAACCCAGAAGACTCCGGTTTCCCTTAGGGACCGTTACCTGCCATGGTCCTCGGTCCTTATCCAAGGGCTGAGTCTGAACTTCGGCCTTCAATGGCCACTGAGAATGGGACACTCACAGCCACTGGCCCCAGGTGCTGCTGGAACCCACCTTCGTTCTCGGCTTCCATTTCTGGCTTTTTGCACGCACACGCTTCCCGTCGTCTACCACTTTAGGGACTGGGACAGGCAGCCTGTTGGCGTAATTAGGATTTATTCCCCTCGTGTAGGACCCCTGGGGAAAAACAGAAAATGGCTGCTCTTGGTTCCATTCTCCAAGAGGAAGGGAAAAAGTAGTTCTTGGCAAAATCTGAAAGATGGGTAAGCCCTGGCTGAGGAAGGAAGGCCCGGCCCGGCCAGCTGTGCCCACAGCGTGTGCAGACTGACTGGAGGAGGAGGAGGGACACGGAATGTCTGCAGGACCAGCAGGAGATGGCTGGGCAGCAGCTTCCAGACTACGCCGGCCTCACTGCACCTGCTGCTTCTCGTCCTCCGTCATCTCTCTCTACGGGGAAAAAATCGAAGCTACCAAGAACCCATGGCTTAGGGTGAGGCTTCCAGCAAGACACTAAGAACTAAAAATGCTGGAGATAATCACTATCCGGAGGAAAATTGCCTTTTAACCTAAAAATATATTTTGTGGCCTTGTAAATGTCTATGTACCGTATGAGGCTGACGCGGAAACATAGTTATGGCTTTCTTACTGCATAAGCTGCAATAAAACTCCGAGGCAAAACATTTCCCTGTCTTGTGAGGTTTTGGAAAGGGCCTGCCTCTCTGCTCCTGAGAGGTTTCTATGCGTGTTGGCCCTGCTGGCCACACTGACAGCGAGAGAGCAAATGGTGACTGACAGGAGTCCGGACCAAATGGAAGGGACTGCGGAAGCCTAAGGAGCCACGATGCGGAGCAGGCGCCCTGCCAGGGAGACGGAGAGGTCGGGCCAGCCTCAACACGGAAGTGAAGCGGGTCTCCAGGCGCCCCCTCCCAGCCAGGAAGTACCTGCAAGACAGAAATCTGGTTCTGAACGAAGTTCTGCGACAACATGTCCATTTTGACCTGCTGAGCCATGGCGGCCCAGTGCTGGCTCACGAAAGCACACTTGTTCAAGGTGTTTCTGTCTAGCAATCCTGGAGGAAAAAAAACAAAGATGGACCCAGAAACCCCAGAACTGGGCCAAGATGGGAGATGTCTGAGAAACCTCTAGTACATCCCAGCATACTTAAAATGTACTTGGAGAGGTGGATGGGCAGGTGACGGATGAAGTCTCGGTATTTGCTGAACGCAGAAGACAGGTCCTTGACCTCTTCCAGGTCAACCAACAGATTGCAGGGGCCGTACCCAGACTTGGCAATGCTCACTTTCCCAGAAAACAGCCTATTCATCTCCGAAATACACTGCAGTGAACTCTTCCACTGTACCTCTAGAATGAAGCCAGAGAAAAATACATGGTTGAGTTATCTCTGTCATAACTCCAGGCCAAGAACAAGTCCTTGCCAAAATAAAGCTCATCAGAGTCTACTCTTAGGCCACTGGAATTCTGTCACCTCTTTGTCTACATGATGATAGAAACTCCTGACCCAAACATGCACGTACTTTTCAGCCTTCTTAGCTCAAGGAGACAGCTATATTAGCAAAGTCTGAAATGGCACCATGTCTGGAATTTCCTTGAAAATATCGCAACGAGAAAAAATTGTAAACAATTTGTAACACAAAAGGGGGGATGAATGAAATAAGAGTAGTAAAATGTTGATCATTGTTGAAGCTGCATGATGGTTATTTGGGTGATTCTCATACTCTTCTATCTACTTCTGAAATTTGAAATTTCCCATAAAAAAGTGTTTTAGAATCTATGTGTTTTAGAAAAAGTGTTTTAGAATCTTGTGTTTCCTATGATATTTCCTCTGGTATATTGTGTTTCTTATGATAGTTCATGTACATTTCTTGCTTCAGAACCCAACTTAAGAGGGCCTGGAGTTCAGGGGCCTAATTTCCCACTGTTTTTACTCCCTCCTCAAGACTGAATTCAATGCTACAAAAACAGCCGCCCGTGGGCTGGATTCTAGAGCTGCCCACCATGCCAGAGCGCAGGGGCTGGGTGGCGGGTTGTGGCCTGGGGCAGGAGGACTTCAAAGGAAACCCCCCGATAGTTTCCTTTCTGATCTCTATTTTCAAGTGTCTCTAGGTGAAACTCGGGCTTTAGAATATACCGACCAATTTTAATCCTTGCTTCTCCCCTTACCAGCTGTAAGGATTAGACGAGGAAAAAAATATCAAAGAGCCCTACATATTGTAGGTGCTATGTGAATGTGAGTTTCCAAAATCCACCATCCCCAGATGCTACTGTCCTGCCAGCCCCTCGAAGTCCACCGGGACTTCCCAATCTCACATACATGCGCTTCCTTGCTACGAGCTCACTCACCAGGATTAGATGCTCTCCCCTGCACATTTTCACTTCTTGAGGCTTTGGACAAAGGAAAGGATGTCTGCTCAGTTCTAGCTGCCCAATAGACATGTGAGGTCTCAGAGGTGGGGCTGTACTTTCTTTCAGGTAAAAAATACACATTGGTGGAATCTTGATCAAGCCCTGAAAAACAAAAGACCAAGACAAAATTGCTCTTTAAAAAGCAGGTGTGTGGAGGAAAATGCGGTGGAGAGAAATGGTTTTATTTTTCCTTCCTTTTTTTTAAATATACACAAAACGGAACAGGGTAGTTATGTCTGTTTTTATTTGGGGCCTCTGAGTTTCTATGCAAAGATCTCAGCAGGCCCCCTGTTTGACTTTCAGCCCATCTCCAATGCAAAATGTATTAGAGCTCTACATATTAATATTTAATACAAGGAGAGAGAAAGAGTCGTGGGCAGGAGCTTCAAGAGGGACTGCTTTTTGGAAGCTCTTGCTGAGTTTCTTTAATGACAGAAATAACTTACCTTGAGTAACGTCAGAAAATTTAAGTTTTTAAAGAGAGTCTTCCCCAGGAAACGAGGAAGGTTGCTACAACCTGTAACAGGACTTACACAACTCCAAGATAAATAGCCCATTCCCACGGTGCATGGTGAGGCCTTCGAAAGGAAGCAGGGAGCACGTCTCGTGTGTACACCAGGCCTCCCCTGTGGGGAGTGTGGCACGGTGCAAGATGCTCCAGAGAAGACCCTGGTTTTCAGCCCACTTGCTGGGTGACCTAAGCCAATCCCTCAGATTCCCAGAACTTTGGCCTCCTTATCTATAAAATTAAGGAATTGGGCTAGTTGATCTCTGATCTAATTTACAGTTTTGACACCCTTGGATTCTCTGATTTCTTTCACCAGGTCTTTATTCTATATTATCCTTCTTTTATATCCCTGACACACTAAAGAAGTCAAGTGACATAATTGCAATCTAATCGCTTCCTAGATCATCTAACTTTAAAATTCTTTAGGATTCCATTAGTCTACAAATGTGACCCAAACTCAAGCCTCACTGGCGATAGGAATTATGCACCTTGAAGAGCCCAAACTCTGAAACTCCTCCATGCGCCACTTCCTCCCAGCCTCCGCCCACTCCCCCTGCACCTGCCCTTCTCAGCCCTGGATCTCCCCCTCCCCACCCCTCCTGATCACAAGGCTTTGGCCTCCCTTCTGGTTTCTTTTGTGTCCCTGAACCAGCTGGCCAGACGTTTCTAAGATTCTCTCACTAACACTCTAAACCAGTGATTCTCAAAGTGAGGTCCCCAGACCAGCAACACCATAACAAGGGCATCAGCTGGGAACTTGTTAGAAATACTGAACCCTGGGCCCGCCTCAGACCTGCTGAGTCAGAGCTCTGGGGGAGGAGCCCAGAGATTTGTGTTTTAACAAGCCCTCCTGGAGACTGGGTACAAGCTACAGTTTGAGAACTGCCGCCCTATATATAAGTGGTCCTTCAGCTATCTCCAGCCTTGGAGAAACTCTACTCCAAGGTTTGATTTTATGTGTAAGCAAGGAATATGGTGGAGTGAATGAAAAAAAAAAAAGCCCCAGGATTTGACCTCTTGGCCTGGTTTCTGGGCAGGACAGCTGAAGGCAAAACAATTTAGCAGCTTCTCCCTTACCCCCCTCTCAAGCCCAGCGCAGTCCCTAAACAGGAGCAACACCAGAATTAAGTGGTCAGAAGCAGAGACCAGACATTTCTCAGTCTAAGGGATGTGAAAATCCACTTTAAATGCTTGACATTTAAAAGTTCTGTATTTCCTCCTGCATTTGCCATTTTACAGTTTCTTGAAGGAAGTTACATTCCTCAGTTTCTCCTTTGGTAAACAGGATCAGGTGTCAGAACAAGGGTCAGCTCAAAGAACCCTATGCTGCATTCTGGACACTCCCCATCTACCTGAGCTCGTCCACACCTGCAGTTCCCTGCAGGCTCCTGAGGTCTTGCTCTGTGGTCTTTGTGGGCCCTTGTTTACCTGAGATATTGTTCTGCTCTCTCAGAAACAGGACTCTGATCACATTGGCAGCAGTGAGCAGCAATTTGGGGTCGCACATCTGCAGAAGCAAGAGAGTGTAATTGGCCTTAGTCTGGTGGGTGCTCTTCCCAAACCAGTACAGCATCTCCTTCATCTTCTGTTCTACGGTTTTATCCAACATTTGGTTCAAGGAGGACCTCACGGTTTTCCCCTCCTTCTTGCTGAGGTCGATCCGGGACCTGCTATAGATGAAATCCTTCCCCTGTGTGGCCTGAAGGATATTTTGGAAATAGTGTAACAAATATAAGCTATTTAGCTGCTCCAGAATGCTAACTAGAAACCTCGTCTGCGATATCTCACTGATCCTCCGGAACCACTCTTTGGTAGAGAAGATCTTCCACGCCAAGACACACGTCTCACACTTCTGGCACACGGGGACAGAATCGTTTCCCTTCTCACAGCGAAAATACGGGGCATTCTTGAGCCTCAACTCCAGGTTTTCCATGATCCTGAGACAACCAGCTCATGTTAGCCTTGCCCATTTGCAATGCCAGCAAACACCAGGGGAACAGGGGAAACGGATAAATACCCAAACTGAGCCCTTTCAATCATAAACATCTCCTGGAGAAAAAGTAAACTGCTGCGGCGGATGGAAAGTGTATGTCTCCCAGAAACTGCCAATAGAAGTCTGGCTTTCTGTACCGACCTCCTTGGAAACATGGCTTTACCGTAAATCTCCTAAACCTGGCACCACGGTGAAGAGGCAGTTGCTGTATGTTCTGAAAGAGCTGGTCATCTCATTTCTAGAACAATAAGAATGCTGTTAGTCAAATTGAAGTAACATGTGGACTCCTTTTAAAGAAAAAGAATATAACATATTGTAGAGCCTGGTGTTGTGCCTCAGTTGTTGTTATTACTAATGACTCTTAAATATTCATGAATATAAAATAAGATGTAAACTTCTTATGTTTACAGCTGTTCTGTTACGAGGTGGCTAGCCCAGTGATCCTGAGTATCTTTATATTCATTTTCTGAAGTCATCATCCAAGTAAAAACAGAAAGTTATTTAATTGCTTTGGAATGCTGGCCAGAAATCTCACTGCAGCCAAAGTACCCATGCAAATGTTGGGCAGCCCAGAAAAAGAGTTTCTAAGGCACTCTGAGACATTCTCCTACTTCAGACAAGACTAGGTTCAACCCTTGACTCTAGTACTTCACAGCTGTGTGGTACTGAGCAGGACACCTGGCCGCTCTGAGCCTCAGTGTCTTTGCCGTACTTAGGAGGATGGAGCAGATGAAGGCAGATGATAAAAATTGTAGCTACCTCCTAGGATTAGATAAAATATTGATGTATTTGAGTAGTTGTTGCTGCTATTGTTATTATTATTATTGTTATTACCCCAGATACAACCAAAAGGTTTGCATTACTGTATCCTTCCTACTGCCCATGTCTGACGACAAGGCAGTTAGAGGAAGGCAACGGAGGTCGTCGCAGGGGTGGGGGATGACTGGCAATGGCAGTCACACAGACAAAGCAGGGTGACAAGGAGGAAGGCCCAAGGCAGACTGTTGAATATGTAAGGGGGCCTCTTACCCCCAGAAGTGCCACAAGCTAAAAGTATCTTGTTTTTTATTAATTTTTTATTTCTAACAGACATATAATAAAAGTAGCTTGTTTTTAAAGATTCAGATAAACTCAGATGTTAATCTGTGAGGCTGACATACGTAAAGGATGCAGTGTGATGCACCCAGCTCAGTGTTTATTCCACGTTTGAGTACAGACTGTGGCCCCACGGAGGGGCACAAACTTGGGGGTCAGAGAGAGAGCAACTAGCTCGAATCTCATCACTGCTTCTCACTAGCTGTGCGGCCTTGGACAAGCAGTTCAATCCTCTTCTACTCCCATTTCCTGATCTGTAGAAGACATGGTAGTCCCTACCCTGCGGGTGCTGGGGTGTGAAGATTACATTCATAAATATCGGTGAGCGTGGCAGCTACTCCTGCCCCCTCCCCATCCCCCTCAGCACCATTGCACGCGCGCACACACACACACACGCACGCACGCACACGCACGCACGCGCATGCACGCACACACGCACACACACGCACACGCGCGCACACACGCACACACAGCAACTCGCCCGGCTTTTCATCAGCACCCACTAGACTGGGCTTCAGGCATCAGTCACGGCTCATTTTCCGTCCCCTGCACCGCAGCACGTGCACATCCACACCCGCAGTGTTCAAGCACCAGGGGCAGAATATGTCATCGCCACACTCGGCACCTCCTTTTCTAAATAGCTTCTTGGAAACGACAAGGGGCACCTCCTGAGAACAGAGGGACAAGGGGTGCTCCAGAGCGAGCAAGTGCGAGAGGGCCGCTCCCTGCTGCCTTCCTGCCTCCCACTCACCTGAGCCGTGTGGAGGGCGGGGCCGCACACCTGACTCTGGAGGAAGTTGGAGCCTTTTGGGATCTGGGTTGAGAATGTGGCCTGGGTGGAGGCAGGCGGAGATGGCGGATAGGATAGGGCCATAGTGGGGGAGTGGCGCCAGGGGCACCGTCTCATCAGAGTGAGGCATGGGAGCCCAGTGGAGGAAATCTCTGGAATGAGAAGGGCACCTGGAGTTCTCTCGAATGTCCAGGCCACGAGCAGCCCACAGGCTTCATGCCAGGCCCTGCCTTTCCTTTCTTCTCGCTTTATTCTGTTTTATCATCATGCTGGCTAACCCCCCCCCCACCATACTGCCCCAACCTCCACTTGCTTTTCCCACCCTCCCACATGGCATGGAGAAGCCCAGGAGGTATGGCCACAGCTGGCTGGGTAGGGGACACCGCTTCGTCCCCACCACCTCTGCTGTCATGCCTGACACTGCCCCAGAGGACCCGAGCCTCAGTCCCTCTGTCTGCCCCACAGCCACCTGCCTTGCTCAGCCAGCAGGGAGATAGGAAAGAACACAGGTTTCAGGGTAGGAGGACGAAGAAGCAAGCTGGGCTCTGCCGTGAGCAGGGTAGGAGGGCAAATTGTACCCTGGGTAATTCACTCACTGCTCTCAGCCTGCTTCCCTTCCATAAAATAGAGAGGACCGTCCCACCCAGCTCCCAGGTGGCTGTCAGGGTCAAATGGACTTTTGCGCTGTGTGAAAAGCTGTAGTATTGTTGTAATCATTAGGGAACACGGAGAAGCTGTGCTGTCTTATCCATCACCTTCCCGTCATGTGCTATCACATTTGTTGGCAAAGTTAAATTTTTCAAAAAAGCTTTTGTTCTTGAGAAACCAGTGAGTTTCCAACTTACCAATTTGCCTTTTGGTTTGAAAAAGAGAAGGTCGGGAAACAGGGCATTGACTAGAAATGTTTCATTAACCAGGAGGGAGAGAGCTTAGCACAGAAAAGTTCTCAACTTAGCTGACCCACCCCCTCCCCCAGGGAGGTAGGGTACACCTGGGGTGACCAAAAACATCTCTCTGTTGTCCTGAAACTTGCAGGCATTTGCTTACTGGTGGTTGAAGCACAGAACAGGTTAAAGCCAAGCGTGCATCAGAATCCCTGAGAGGCCTTGTTAAAACAGTCTGCTGGGCCCCACCCCCAGAGTTCCTGACTCAGTAGCTCTGAGCTGCGACCCTGAGAACGTGCATTTCTGACAAGGTCTCAGGTGACACACTGATGCTGCTGGTCGAGAAGCCATGTTTGAGAACCACAGAAGTAAGCTTTGCTCATGTCTCAAAATCTGTGAAAGTAGCTTCATTTCAGAAATAAGCATAAATTACTTAATTCTTTCACAACTTATTACTGAGTGACCTTGAGCAAGTTATATAACCTCTCTGAGTGGCTAGTGTTGTCATCTTCAGTCCAGAAAATAGAGAAATAGCATCTACCTCACAGGGCTGCAAAGATTAAATGAGAAATGTCAGGGCAGAGACCAGCAGCCCGACACACAAAACCTACCGATCACCTTAGCATCGCAGCATGAAGCCTGGAGCATCCTGTGGGAAAATGAAGTTTCACTTCAAAATTAAGCTTTTGACCAACTGAAGGGAAGATGGAGGAGGAGCAGCGGAGGAAAGGAGGAGGGGGCTGAAGAAAAGCTGACGGTTTGTACCTGACCTTCTGGAGGGCACTCTGCAATTTGAAAAGGCCGGCCACGAACACGGAGCTCCTAACACTCAATGCCTCAGAGGTGCCTAAGGCGTTATTTGCAGTTTGGCTGCGATGGCTTGGTAGGATTTTTGAAAATAATTTTTTTATATGAGACAGTAAAATCATGGGTGAGCCACGCACACACACAGACACACATTTTTTCAGGTACTCATCAGAGTCACGCCTTAAGTTATAAATTTGGGGGAAAGGATTGTTAACTCAAATGACCAACCACTGCTGTACTGACCTTGTGAAATGACTTCTGCTCCCTCTTCTTTTCCAGTGCCTGCCTCCCTCCTTCTGGGAGACCCTGAGATTTTCTCAGCAAGACTACAGAGCAAGCCTGAAATAGAGATGAAAACTGGGCCTGCCCCCAAACCCGGGGTGGCCAGCACTCTGCCTGAGCCTGACACAGCCAGTGCCCCGGACGTGGATATTAGGGGCATGTGGCGCAGTGGACCTCCCTGCGAGGGCCTCCTGCCCAGCCACCAAGATGTCTCATCACAGGAGCAGAGGGAGGGGAGCTGGTGCCGGAATCTGAGGGAGCTGGGAGAAGCAGGAAATGTGCACGCTGCCTTTCCTTCCGTCTTGCAGCCCAGGTTAAAGGGGCTGGAGTGGCGCCTCCGGGAGTGGGGGAGTTGGTCAGTGATGACACAATATAGAACTCCGTCACCTAAGATGGCCCGAGAAAATGAAGCAGCACACCAGGACATGGAAATGAGGAATCCTTTTCATATATCACCTCATCTGTCATTGTCTCTAATAGTAGATTCCTATTTAGCTCTTCACATATGAACACTTTTCACTTCAATTTAAATCATCTTCTTGGGAGCAAAGCTAGTTATCTTCTGGGTTACTCTATCTTGGTACCTAGCACAGCACTTTACACATTATAAATGCCACAGATGTTGAATTGACTTGATTTGAGGATAGTCGTTCCAAAAACATACTGAGCCAGGTTGACAAGATAAGGACTCCAAGTTGGGCCAATATTGCTATCTCATCATTTCATCATGAATCATGGGAGAATGTGGGGATTTACCCAGAATTCATAAGACTCCTGGAAGAGAATGCCTTATGTGCTTGGATTTCAAAAAGTTGAGACAAGAATAAATCATGTAGTGGTTAAAATTACATTGTGACTCTGCAATCACAAATGGTCTGATCATGGAACAAAACCATCTGGCACCAAAGCAAGCTCTTGATGAGTTCAGGTTTTTGTTTAATTTAGTTTTATTGTGTTTATTTAATAAGTCTGCATAATGGAAGAGGAGATAGGGTAGGTAAAAACAAAAGAGTGGCACACACTCACACAGCTAGGGAAAATGCCAGAGAATATATAATAGGCCTTTGTTCTCTGCTTTTCTTTCCTTAGTTTTTTAATTTGTTCTAGGCAATTTTCAGTTTTCAGACCAAGAGAAAGAAAAGATATGCTCATTGCTTGAAGAAATGATAGAAAGAAAGCAATTATGCCCAACTCTTACTTTTGCTTTGATCTTTTATACCAAGATGAAAGGTCTTGACTCTGAAAACTAACAGACAAAAATAAAAGCTAACAGGAAAATAAACTTTAAGACAGGTAAGGAGACACCTAAATGGTTTCTTTTATATGAGATCCAGTGTTCTGGCCGAAACAAATTACATGTCAGGACACTGACACAACTTATCAACGTGACTGCAAATCAGGCAGGAATCTTTGAGAAACTAGGAAAAATAGTAGAAGATGGGAACAGGCAAAATCATCTTGATTTTTTAAAAATCAAGGTAGATTCTGGAAATAACAGACTAATAAACTTGACATTAGCCCACAGCAGAATTCTAAAATGGTTTATCAAATATTTTGTGATCATTTAGTAAAGGAGTGACAAGTACCAAAAACCCACAGGGGTTCTATAAAAACAAAGCAGGGCTGCCAGGTGCAGTGGCTCACACCCGTAATCCCAGCACTTTGGAAGGCTGAGGTGGGATGATCACCTGAGGTCAGGAGTTCAACACCAGCCTGGGCAGCATAGCAAGATCCTGTTGGGTGTGGTGGCGCATGCCCGTAGCCCTAGTTACTCAGGAGGATCACTTGAGCACAGAAGTTCAAGGCTGCAGTGAGCTGTGATCAGGCCACCGCACTCCAGCCTGGGTGACAGAGCCAGACCCTGTCTCTAAATAAAAATTAAAACAAACAAACAACAACAACAACAAAAAAACCAGGAAAGCCAAGCTGACTTCATTTTCTCTTTTGAAAGCATTGTTAGACAGGTAAGATCAAAGAAACTCGAATATAGTGTATTTTGATTTCTGCCATCAAAAAGTCTTTCATCATGTCCAGTGGCTAAAGGTGCAAAAGGTAGGGGCTACATTATCATACGGTTCTACCTACGCACAGCGTGTGTTTAACTAAACCCAGAAGCGGTTGACCGAGTGCTATGAAGTTCTGGATTTGGCCCTACCTTCATCAATATTTTTATTGACAAGGTTAAGACTTAAGAAGAGTTGCCAATCCTGCAGGTGACACTAAGCTAGGAAAGACATCTAATATACTGGATGCAAAATCATGGACCTAAACTATCTCAGCACACAGTAATGATGTGATGAAATTAAAGTTAAAAAAAAAACCTTTTAAATCCCACACTGTCTATACCCTTAGATATAAACATGGGACAGAGTCTCTGGAAACAAGCCAAGCAATGCTAAAGTCATGTGCTCTTGAGATGGGCCCACCAGACTAGTCAAAGAAGAAGGGATTTGCCTTGGCACAGGTCCTAGGAGAAGACCCAGAAGTTCTGCTTTTGGTGAATTGCACCAGGCCTCCAGGTTATGGCCTCAGAGGCCTATTTAAAGACAGTTTGTCATTTTCCTCAAGGTTTGATGAATGCTCACCATTAATCTTAGGGAGCTTTTTTGTGGAAAGGAGAATGAAGTAACAGTGAGGGAAAAGGACCATGAAGGAAAGTAGGAAATGTAGCATGAAAACAAGAATACTCCCTGGGAGGCCTGAGAGCTGTCCTCAAACACTTGAAGAACTGTCCTCTGAATGAGAAATCAGATAAGTCCACATATCCAGGTAACTTGAGGAGAGGAGACAGACCCCTCTCAGAGGTCACAGGGACTAAAACTTGCACTGCGTTAAAGACATTTCTTCTAATCCTTGCTGTCCCCAAACAGAATGAACAGCTGTGTGAGGCAGTGGGCTCTCGGCCAGGGCACAATGGGATGGCCGAGTCAGACACGGCCTGTGCAGAGGGATTTGCATGCTCTAAGATGTGGGTTTCTGGTGCTCTACTTCTCCGCCATCTAGTTCACCATGTAGTTTATTCCCTTACATACAATGTCCACCACCTCTTGAGGAAGGCAAGATGGTGTGGTAGATAAAAAGTTCAGTATGAGCCTGCCCGACTTTGAATCCCAGCTCTGCCACTCACTCACTGCGTGACCAGAGTGATCTTGGGCAAGTTAGCTAACCACCTGGACCACCCTGGACCATGGTTTCTCCGTCTGCACAGTGGGGATGGCAGAAGCATCTACCCCGTGGGTCTGCGGTGAGGACTGAGTAAGTTAATGTGCAGCAATAGTCAGAACAGCGTCTGGCACATAGGAAACACACAATTAAGTTAGTAATTTATTGTGATGACTCTGCAATCTTTTCAGCCACTCTGAAAATTCCTGGTTATTATTTCTGGGCACAGTGCAACATTCACCCGAGCAGACAGGACACTGTCACTAGAAGAGGATAAGGGTGACATTGGCACCTGACAGTTACTACAAACATATAGAGGACAGCACTGCACAAATCGAAAAAGAGCAGCCAGAGAACCTTCCCCTCTTCACAGACACGCATGATTTCCAAAGCCAGCTACCACTGGCAGATGCTTCTGCCCCCAAGTCACCCTTAAAATGCAAGCTCTGCCTGGTCATTGTGGTTAGCAGAGGTCTGGGATATGGATCCTGGAGTCTAGGCAGCAGCTTCCACTGCGGATGGTGCTGGTTTCTCCGGCTCCTCTCCCAGATCCGCAATCCGGATGGTGTTTTCCTTCTTGGAAAGCCAGAAGGCAGCGTAGACTGGCTCTGAAAACTTGCAGTCAAACTTGTGGACCAGAGTCATGGCATCGTACTCCACGCCGTAGAAGGAAAGGGTCCCTCCTGGGAAGTCGACGTAGATCCCGAGCCTCCGGAAAGGGCTGGCTTTAAGCGGGGTCTCGGTGTCACTGTGCCAGGCGGTGAACTCCTTCCCGTTCCACTGCAGGCTCCAGGAGAAGTCGTTTCCGGAAATGCAGCCATTGCGCTCCTCCCCTTTCCGGTCGATGCCTTTGCAGGTCAGGCCAACGTAGGTGCCTGCCCCGGAGATCTCTACCTCGAAATAGTACCTGTGCAGGAACAGACTCTGCTGGGACAGCACCTGCCGCCAGTGCGTGAACCTGCTGGGCAGGTCCGGGTAGGGATGCTCCCAGGGCGAGGTGTTGGTGACCTTGCGGTTGTCCTCCTGCAGCCGGAGATACCTGTGTGCCGTGTCCGGGTCAAACGTGATGTCATGCGCGTCTGAGGAGACACAGAAGGCAGGAGAGTAATTCAGGAACTGACAGCTGATCAGACAGAACGCTTCAAACCCAGCTGGCCTCGAAAGCATGTGTGAGAAAACATCCATCTGTTTACCCAGGCTGCCGTTCCCCCAGGAAAGAGGTGAGTGAACACAGAAAACAAAACACAAGTCACTCTCTGCTGCCTTCCTTTCTGAAGCTCAAATTATTATTATTTTTAATAAGTATTAATAATAATTAATTAATGATAATAAATGTTATTTATTACTAATTATTATTACTGTATTATTTGGTGAACTGAATCAAGAAATAAATTCAATTACTCATGTCGTGGCCCGTTTGCAGGACGGGGGATGGACATATAACATAAAGAGACACACAAAGAAAGACACTGACACACATAAAGACGGTACAGGACTGCTGCGCCGAACACCCCAGTCATTTTATTCTTATAATCTAAAAATCAAAGTTACTTCCTTATACGTGACCACCCAGGCATTGCAACAATGGCCATAGATTCCGGAACACGTAGGCTAAGGACACAGATGTCCCATGACTTGGGGTCTTAATGTGGTTGCTTAAGGTGACGGCCATAAGCCAGAGTTTGAGATAAGCACAGATAAGCAATGCAGCCACAAAGGGGAACTTTCTGTTCCCATCCCTTTCGGCCTGGCCCCCTGCAGCTGTGCCTGTCTTAGGTTGTCCACCCCTGAGGGATCTTACCCATCATGGGCTAAACAGGCATCCCATGAGCTCAGGCGGTACCCATAAGGGCAAGACGTTTATCGAGTGGCCTCCATACCCCCAGGGCTGTGGGGCTGGGCAACATTTGCTTACGTGCAGAAGCTCAAACTCTTTGTTATGCCTTCAAACAGCAACCCTGTTTGTTAGGTGAACCTAAGCCGGAACGCATGACTCTTACGCCGCTCTGGGCTGGGCACGTATTCCTTCTCCTAAGATTAATTCTTAAGCTGCACAATTATATGGCAAGTCTGCTACAACTCATTCATTTATTCAACAAATAAGTGTTGAAAGCCAGGCACCATGCTACCCAGTGTTGGCAAGGATTTGGGGAAGTAGGTACTCATATACCCACATTTGATCCGTTCAACCATTTTTAAAAATATTTGACCAATATTTAGCATGGTGAACTCTCAACCATGCCCTCATATTCTCTTCCTGACTCCAGAGAATAATAGCGTCTCCATGCACGCAGTTGCTCAAGTCAAACTCAAAGTCGTTTTTGACATTTCTTCTGCCCTCCTCTTCACCCCCATCCCTCACACACACAGAGGCAGCAGCAAGTCCTGTAGATGCTACCACTTCTCTCCAGCCTGCGGCTTCAGTCCCCAGCTAAGGCACCACTGGTCTTGCCTGGACTCGTGCAACAGGCTCCTGACTGGCAGTGCTGCCTTTTCCCCCTCCTTTGAAACCCTCTCCATGACAGAGCCACGGTGCTTGTTTCATAGGCTAAGGTGAATCATGTTGCCCCTGCTCTTAGGATAAGGCTCTGCATGGCTGGCGCTTGCCTGTGTCGTCCACTGTCTTCCCCTGGATCACCACGTCCCAGTGTCCCTGAGCGCAGACCTGCTCGACGCTCACCCCACTTTGGGGCTTCGGCACAGACTGTCCCCTCTGCGATGTGACTGTTGCCCTGCTCTGAGTCTGGGTGACTCCTGCTGATCTTTCAGGCTGTGGCTGAGCATTCATGTCCTCCGAGATGCCCTCTGTGACTTCTAAATCACTCTCTCAGAGCACTCTGGCTTCTTAAACTTCATGGTACTCATCACTGTTTGTAATAATAAATTCACACGTGTGCTTGCTTCATGCTTGTCCTTCTAATCTATAAGCTCCACATTTTGCATGGGACTGTCCTGGAGCTCTAGCTCAGAGAAGATGCTCAGTATATACTTGCTAAATGAATTAGCATATTAAAAGTTATTTTTAAAATCTTGTAATTTCAAAAGTTCTCTCAGTTTAACCCAGAGTTTTCCAAACTTCTTTATGTACAGATAAGAGAAATTCTTAGTGGCCAATAAGAACACACCCTGGAAGAAAAGAAGAACACACAATCTAATAAGGTAAAGAGGAAAATAAGGCATGTAGTATGCAGCTCTATGTTACTAAAAGTGGCCCAACAGCACAGTGGTGGCACTTTCGCTCACAACCAACTCTTTTGGCAATTCTTAGCACATAGATTTGGAACAACAATACTCTTCTCATCTAAGGTGATCCAGTACTCCTTGGAGAGTAGGTGATTCTATATCTTGGGACAAGGAAATGAGAAGGAGTCTGGAACATTGTTAGTGCCAGAAAGCAATGATACTTTTAACAATGTCAAGGGCAAAATGTCACCATTTCCAGGAAAAAGAGGCCTGCTTGAAAGTGGCTCCCACTGGCCAAGTTGGCAGTTTGAACCACAAAACTTGGACAGTTGAAATAATCTGAGTTGATAAAAGGTGAAGAGTTCATAATATTAACAAGAGAAAAGTTAATATCATGAGTGAAAAAAGATACTTGTAATGCAAAAGAAAATGGATTATAAAAAGATACGTTTAATTTTTATTTTAATAAAGGGTACTTGAGTTCTTGTATTACCTATGTCTCTCATCTGTAAAATACAGATGTGCTTCTTGTGGGAAGCAGGAAGAAAGGAAGGAAACTGTGTGGGAGCCAAGAGAGTCTGGGAGAAAGCAGGCGCAGTGGCAAGAACAGGAGGTAGTCATGGCAACCTGCAGCTCCACGTCACAACCAGAGGAAAAGGCCGCCTGCAAGTCAGTTAGCCAGTGTCAGCCCCAGAAAACAAGCAGAGGCAGGGTTCAGTGTTCCAAAAAGATGTCATAAAAATGAGCATAAACTACATAGATGCCAGTCTTTCCTCTAATAGGAGATGAAACCTCATGGATGTGTTGACTATAGTAAAGTATGTTTTTAATTTAATTTCTTATTTGACAAATAAAAATTATATATGTTTATGATATACAACATGATGTTTTGAAATACGTATGCATTGTGGAATGGCTAAATCAGGCTAATTAACATATGCATTACTTCGCGTATTTTTTGTATGTAGTAAGGACACTTAAAATCTACTGTAAGCAATTTTCAAGACTATATCACATTGTTATTTAACTATAGTCACTATGTTGTACGACAGATCTCTTGAACTTATTCTGTAATGAAGTATTGATTAGAAATACAGTTGACTCTTGAGGAACATGGGTTTAAAATGTGCAAGTCCGCTTATGCGTGAATTTTCTTCTGCCTCTGCCACCCCTGAGACAGCAAGACCAGCCCCTCCTCCTCAGCCTACTCAACGGGAAGACGATGAGGATGAAGGCCTTTGTGATGATCCACTTCCACTTAATGAATAGTAAATATATTTTCTCTTATGATTTTCTTAACATTTTCTTTTCTCTTGACTTACTTTATTGTAAGAATGAAGTTTATAATACATATAATAGAAAATATGTGTTGGCTATATTATCAGGAAGGCTTCAGGGCAACAGTAGGCTATTACTATAGTATTAAGTTTTTGGGAAGTCGGAAGTTGCATGTGGATTCTCAGCTGCACAGGGAATCAATACCCCTACCCCTGCATTGTTTGAGGGTCAACAGTATAGTGTTTTTTTTAAATGCTAACAGACCAGGTCAATACCACATAATGACAGGGCAATGGATTATGCAATTCTGGCCAAGCCAGACTTAAAAATGAACCATCTGGCCAGGACTCTTCAAAGTACCTAGGTCATGAAAGACAAACACTGAGGGACTGACCCTAAATGGAGGGGATTAAGGAGACATGGAAACATCTGTGATCCTGCATTGGACTTTGGGCAACAAAAAGGAACATGGTGGAACATTTGGTGAAACCTGAATCAATTCTGTAGATTAGTTGATAGCATTGTAGCAATGTTAGTTCCCTGGTTTTGATCAAGGTACTGTAGTTATATAAAGTGCTAACATTTGGAGAAGCTGAGTAAAAGGTATGTGGGAATTCTTTGTCCTATTTCTGTAATATTTTTGTAAGTTTTAAATTATTTCAAAATGAAAAGTTAAAAAAAAATTTTAATTGCATTTTTTAAAGTCTGTCCTTTAGGGATAGACACGAGGTTGCAAGAACCTGAAACCTACATGAGAGATGGTGGTTCTTGCTTCAACAAAGCATTATGCTGACATCAACAAACAGGGAAAGGGAAGCTGTTCGTGACTTACATTGGAGGAACTGTTCCCTGGTGCTGGGCTCAGGTTTCGAAGTCCGATATTTGCGCTGAACAACAGCAGACACTTGAGTCCTGATGTCATATTCCTCTAGAAAATCAGACAGTTAGGAATGCACACCTGCCCAGGTCGTCAGGGGAATGAGAGAAGCAGGACTTCCCAGCAACCCTTCTCTGGGCTTCCTGGGGCAGGAAGGGGCTGGAGCCTGGTAATGTCTCAGGGAAGCATGCTCGAGGGACAACATTTCCCTCATGAGTAATGCAAAATCTACTGAAAAAGATCACACACTGACTCGGATTTCACTTAAAAGTATAAGCAGCAACCTGAGGAGCTAGTCATGGAAATGCCAGCCAGTTGCATGATGTGACCAGTTTACCTTCTCCTGGTCTAACTTGCAAAATAAAGCACCAAGATGAGGGCCCCTTAGTCACGGCCTATCTGAAGGATGGCTTTGGAAATGACACGTTCCCCCGATTTCACCCTCCCTTCTCCGGCCACTCTCGCCTTCCTGTGGTCACTGCTAGAGACGCACCTACCACGGCTCAGGGCCCAGAAAGCCTCTCACCTTCCCTGGCAACCTCCTGGAGCTTTCCCTTGTAGTTCTCCAGCAACTGGATTGAGTGTACAGTGGAGTCCGTGATGACCTTGCGGATGCCCGAGAGTTTATCCTTCAGACCTATGTAAACACTAGGGAAGGCGTCGCTGTCTTCGGCGTTCTTAAACTGGCAATACTCCTGCAGAGAAGGAAACGGCAGAACGTGCTCTGGTTTCTGTATTTCTTAAATTAGGCTGCTCTCCTCAGTATATCACTTTCTACATCTGTACGACGGGCTGATAGTAAGAGTCCTTCACAAAGAAAGCGTATGGAAAGTGTTCGGCACAGGGTCTGACAATATAGAAGGCACTTTTCTGTGCTGCTAGACCCTAAGAAAAGCGGGTTTTTTAGAAACCAAAAGATACTAGATGTCCACGAATAGCTCCCACGCACAGCCCAGACCGGAGGCCAAAGAATAAGAACATTCCTGCTCTGTTCATTCTCTCAGCTCTTTTTAAAAATTTCTTTTTAATGTTTAATTTTTTTTTGGATAATTTAAACCCAAGCCATGGTGTGGTAGAGAATTGAGGAGCTGACTGCAGTATCTGAAGATCCACAAACAAGTCCTCGGGCAGGAATGCTGCCTTTTCCTTGTTAATTCAATCCAATGCATAATTTTCTGTAACTCTTATACTGTGCTTAAGAGTTTGGAAAGTGTTTGCACATAAATAATCACATGAAGCCACTTAAATTTCAAAACAATGTGGTGATCAAGAAAGATTGCTTTCAGGCATAACACAGTATCAAAATTCAGACTCAATTGAAGCATTAAAGAATGGAAAACTCACTGATGAAAACCATTTTTATCCCAAAATGGTTAGACAGAGCCATGGAAGTCCAAAGCAGAGAGTTAATAAGAGAGAAAGATAAATCACCTGTAAATGTTGTATATAGATTTGTACTCTTCCTGTCAAAAGTAGCATTTTAAATTAGCAGGGGAAAGGATGAATTATTCGATAAATGTTATTGTTTTGATTGACTAACAATTTGGGGGAAAATAAGTTATCTTTCACCAAAATAAATAAAATTTATTTTATACATATTAAAGTTTTTATGTTACAAAAGGAGAAAAGAAAACAAAGAGAAATTATATACTCTTTAAGTAGGAGATCTTGGGAGAAACCTGTGGCACAGGGAGCCAAATATTTATTCTTTTTTTGCGTGATATTGAAAAGCAACTAAAGTGACAGAAAGCGAGATACTGTCAGTGTTTTTGTCTATCTTTCTCTGCTTCTCTTTCTCTTACTCATTAAAACTGTGACTGTCTTTGAGTGCTGGGATTGTGGGTGATTTTTCTCCCGTCATTCTGTATTTTCCGAGTTTTTTCCACAACAAACATTTATGTTTGTTATAACCAGAAGGAAATTTTTTCAAAAATGCAAGTAAGAAAAATCATTTGTATTTTGGAATGTTAAAACTTACAGGGAACCCTATAAATTGTTTCCACCAACCTGCTTGTTGATAAATGAGAAATTTGAAACCCAGAGAGGTTAAACGACTTCCTAAACCCACACAGTGGTTAAGTGGCAGATCCAGGATGACGGAATTTACCCCCAGGCTAGTGTCCCTTTCCTGCAGGAGCAGTGTTCTCTGGATCTGGCTCTGATGGCCTGTGGCTTAATATCCAACGATAAATAATAATGAAAAGTTCCACCCCCTCTGTTGACCCTTCCTCAATGGCGCCAGCACACACGGCCCTCTCTGAAAAGCAGAGGGCTCCAGTGTCATCCCCGCCAGGCAAGCCTCTCCCTACCACCAACCTACCAGACACCAGAGCGGTTACAAAACACACTTACCTGCTCTCATCACATTCTTCACAGCCAGATGCCTGCCTGGCCTCAACCCCCAGTGCTATGCTGCCCGCATCCTGTGCTCCACCCTTGTGAAAGTGTCTTGGCTCCCAAGTCAGCTGTGTGTTCTTAAACCTCTGAGCCATTGCATATGCTGTTCCCTTTACCTGGAGCATACTGCACCTTGAACCTGATTCATCTTCTAGGACCGGCTTCACGCTTCCCTGCTCTGAGCAGTCCTCCCTCCTTAACCCTCCTGTACTCTGCTGAATTAAGATCTACCCCTCTCTGTTCCCACAGCTCCCTGTGTACCCCATTTATCAAAGAGCAGATTTGCCACTCGCAGATCTGTCACAGCCTAGCGGGGTGAGCCCTGCCCCCCGCCCGCCCCGTACCTCCAGGAACAGGACGGTGTTGCTGATGGCAGCTATCCTCTCCAGCTCCTCCCTGCTCTTCTCCATCTCCGCGCTGCGGTGCTCCAGGTGGGTCTTGATGCCGTTGGCCTGGCTCAGAGCAGCTTGCTCCTTCTCCTCCAAGAAGAGCATCACGTCGGCCTGGGCCTTCCTCACAGCAGCAAGGAGTTCCCCAAACTGCTCTTCGGCCACCGCTCTTACCTCTGACACTGACACCTGGCAGGGATGGGATGGGGGACAGCCAAGCACCTGTCAGTGAGGCAACCAACCTTATCAACACTCAACATGCAGAAACAAAAACTTGAGAAACCCATAAATTAAGGAGCAATTTTCCATTGTAAAAGGAAGCCTTTATTCTCACATGAATTCTGAGTTCCTGGAAAAATGATTTGCTTGTTAACTTAGTCTCCTCATCCATTTGATGAGAAAGTGAATGACTACATGGCCTCTGAGATTTCTTCTAGCTCTGACAGTCTGGGACTGTTAATTAAGTTTCTGAAATTGATTTTCCTACAGGGACAATACATATATTCAGTATACTTGATGGTCATATTTCAAGAAGAAAATTACTAATTTGGCTTTTTGGAACAAATCAGTAGCACAAATTAGTTTTCTTAGCATTTCATTATGCCTGATGAAACTGACCACTGAGTCTATCAGAGCCAAAAGCACAGCTAAGATTATAGTATCTCTACCAGGCACAGAGTTGCCACAAAATGTTTAGGGTGTGAGTAGACAACCACGGCACCCAAGCAATTGCAGGATGTGCATATTCATGCAGAACAGAATGCTACATTCAAATGAAATATAAAACAAAATCAGTGTGAGATATATTAAGGGGTTGCATGATGATGCCTGTGTATATGGAACTCTTCCACATAGCGAACATCCTTTCTGAACGCCTCCCATCAATATCATATTCACAAAATCCGAGCTCTAAATGTTTTCCTCTTTTTTTATGTATATATATATTTTTTAGACAGAGTTTTGCTCTTTTGCGTGGGCCAGAGTGCCGTGGTGTCAGCCTACCTCACAGCAACTTCAAACTCCTGGGCTCAAGCGATCCTCCTGCCTCAGCCTCCTTAGCAGCTGGGACTAGAGGCGCACACCACCACGCCAGGCTAATGTCTTTCTATTTTTGGTAGAGACAGGGTCTCACTCTTGCTCAGGCTGGTCTTGAACTCCTGACCTCAAACAGCCCTCCCACCTCGGCCTCCCAGAGTGCTAGGATTACAGGCGTGAGCCACCATGGCCGGCCTGTTTTCTTCTTTTCTTTGGCAGTTCCTAAGTATTAATGCAGACAGCTCCTGCTGCTCTTGTCCGGTTGCAACTCGTTACACATATATTAACTACTTTGTTAAATTTCATGTAAAGGTCTTGGACACAATTGCCTTTGCTCAGACCCCTTTCACTCCCCCACAGCCCACAAACACTGATTATCTTGCTAAACCTCATATAAAGGTCTTAGATACAATTTCTTCTGCTCTTCTTCCCTTTACCCCACCCCCACCTCACAGCCCGAGGCCCATTCTCTGCCTGCCCCAGTCTCCCCATTGTCCCGCACACCCCATCCCCCATCCCATCCCAGAGCACAGCCCTCTGAGCAGCCCCTCCAGGTGCTGCTTTCTCTTCCTCCTCCGGAAGTTAACGGCCAGCCCTGCACACCAGGGCTCTAAAGGCAGCCAAAACAACAGATACCCTCAGTCAGAGGCTAGAGGGGCACCTCTGCCTCGGCAGGGAGGAAGAAAAAGACCCCAGCACAGGAGAGGACTCAGAAAGGATGGAATTCTGGGCCCAGGACATGTGGGGGCCTTGAGGCTTGGAGGGAGATAGGAAGAAAAAGTGATGCCACCCGATAGGCGTTCTCTGCCTGGCTGGGGGCTGGCCAGGGCTCAGGAATGCAATCCCACTAGAATGACGAGTCTCTGATCAGTCTTTCATCTGGCAGCTGAGGGAAGAATGAGCTGGGAAAGAAAGCAAGGGGCATCTTTACTGGAGGGGTGGAGAGAAGATATGTAGAATCTCCCCACATTCTCATGTGTATGCCAACTTTCCCATCACCCATTGGCTTCCTTGAGGTAGGGGCATCTGGACAGAGCTGGAAACAAATAAACCGCAGTAAGAGGATTGAGGAAGAGGGCAGATGGCAGATTTTCTCCAAATTCCTCGAGCCCACGCTGGGAAGAAACTTTGAGCAGATGACAGTGTTGAGAAGTGAGGACAGTTTGGGAAGCCCAAGGACAGCTGTCACTGTGGCTCCCTTTGGAGCCCTGGATGCTCAGGGCTGGCCCTGGCCCCGGGGAGGAGGAACAGCCGCGCCTGAAGGGGTTGCGCAGAGCTCTCAGGTGGGATGGAGGTGGGTGGGGACAATGGGGAAACCGAGGCAGGCAGAGAATGGGCTCTGGGCTGTGGGGTGGGGGTTCAGAGCACTGTCTGAAGAGTGAATACCTGAGGACCAGGGAAGCCACCTGGGTTCCACCTGGGCCCCTCAAGCAGCACACCTGCTGCCAGGGGCTCTGCCAAGCGCAGGCTCCACAGCGCCTGGGAGCGAGAACCCTCTGCAGCCCACCTGGTCACCCCTTTAATCACATAAAATAGTAGTCACAACAACAACCAACTACGTGTAGTGAGGCCTCCCTGTGTGCCAGGCCCTGCTCTAAACGCCTTACTCATGTCATCTCCTCGCCGCCCTGAAAGGCAGGCCCTACTGTGGTCCCCATTTCTTAGACAAGGAAACGACACCAGTGACTGCAGTGATTTGCCCGAAATCACACATGTAAGGGGGAACCCAGACAGCCTGTCTCCAGAGCCCGTCCTTTGACCGCCACTCCACACTGCCATGGAGCAGGGGCTGAAGAGGGGGATCCGTGTGGCGGCGGCCCAGCACTCAGCGGGCACAGCTGTCCCTGTGGACACGGCCGGGGGTGGGAATGGGTAGATCAGCTGAGCTCTCAGCCCACAGGTTCCACGTACGGGTTGCAGGGAAGGTTGAGCCTCAGCTCAATAAACTAAAGCCCTCCCAGGACCAGACAAGGGACAGGACTTAGCTCCTTGGTCACTGTGGGCACCAGTTAAGGGGCGCCAGCTCCACCCATAATGGGCTAAATACACAGGCTGCTGCTGGGCAGGTGACCAAAAGAAAATGATGCCAAGTCTCCCCAGCAATTCCTGAACCAACTTTTACAGGTGTTGTCTCCTTGTCATTGAGACAATCATAACTGGATTTAAATCTAAATGTCAAATTATATTTCCATATTGCCAAGAAGTAAAGATGGAGAAACTGACCTCAGAAGACAGCTGAGGTTTGCTCAACCGTCTGGGAGTGGGAGGGAGTATTGTTGGTATTTTATCCCAGCTCCCTGCTTACTCAGCCTTTCCCACCCACTCGGGCTCCAGGTGTCCAGGCCAAGACAAAATTCAAGATCCAAGCCCTCACCACCGTGGAGGCCGTCTGAGGACGGAGGGTGAAAGGGCGGCCTCAGATGCTGCTGGTGGACTGACTGCTGCTGTGGCGCCTCATTCCCGAACCTTCCCAATGGGAAGTACTTCTTTCTTGCACGTAAATGGTATGTGTGGAAGCATGTCACTGCCCAAATGATGACAAGTAAATAGTACAGGCAGGAGTGGCCACAAACATCAAAGTAGCCAACAGTTAATGGTTTGAAGATCTAGGGTGGTGCATATGCCTGTCAACAGACTGAGGCATTCTTAGGTGGAGAGAACAACAAGCCCAGGCTCTCTGTTCCGCCAATCTGGGGGGATCTAGACAAGTCTTCTCATCCCTTTGGATCTTCATGGCCCTTGTACATGGTGGCATTGTAAGAGCTACCTCCCCTGGTCCCCGTGTAATTACATGGAGAACTGAGTAGTAAGGATCAAAATGTCTGAAAATTAAAGAGCTGGAAAAACGTACACTGCTCCATGTGGCTCTCCAGTTATATGGAGCCTGGAAATCAGCTATCTCTGAAGATTTACAAGGCTTTAAAGGGACAATTATTTTTCTTCCTTTAATAAAATATTGTGGATGGAAAAAGGGCTCCACATCTACTCTCTATCAAATTGGCTCTGAGTGTTTAAAACTATGGTGCTCAAATGGTGGTTGGGTTC
>VBSM01000725.1:4218687-4243164 GCA_008086735.1 Cheirogaleus medius
AAAAAAAAAAAGACTTTTCATTTTTCAGCAGCTAGTTAGTTGTAAACATCCAGGAGGTGGAAATTAAGTTGAAATGGATACATGCATTAGAGATGGATGGATGGATGAGTGGATGGAAGGATGGAGGATGTATGGATAGAAGATGGATGGAATCATTCATTCTCAGTATACAAAGATGATACTGCTGACTCACTGCTGTAGGGTAGGTGCTTTGCATTCTCTTCTGCATAGTGTTATTGGCTTACCACCAATGAGAGGCATTTATAGAATTGCTTAGAGTCTATTTGGAGACTGCCTACTGCCTATTTTGAGTCTATTTGCAAAACGGCCACAAACCAGAGAGGCTAAAGCTAAGCACTTGGCACTCCATCAGCCTTCTCATGTAGCATCCACTAGTCCTGCATTTCTCCACTCTTTTGTCTGGCTGCCAGGACGCAAGACTGCTGAGACTTACACACAGATCACACTTTCGTGATGGAAGAAACCAAGATGACATATAATTTCTGGAGCTCTGACTAAACACCCACCCCTAGACACACACACACACACTCTTTTCTCCTAGTCAAGAAAGCAAGTGCAAATATATTAAGAAAAATAAGAATGCTGTTCTTACAGGACTAGTCTTGGTTCCACTATATGTTATTAAAAAGCAAATCACTTGGCAGTACAGAAATTTAAGCTAATTTTATATCAAATCTTGGTATCAAGGTGAGCTACCCCATGGTGTAGTCAATGGTACCAAATTCTCACTTGCTGAGGAAGCCCAAGGAACCTGTAGACCTGGAGGCTGGGCCTGCAGCCTCGTGTCCCAGGCTGGCCCTGGAGTGGCAGCCAGGTGTGCTAAAGCCAACAGGGGACCCAGACTGGCCTTACCAGAACAGATTTATGATTGGCTTGGAGCCTGGCGATGGCATTTTCATTCAACTTGAGCTTCCGCTCCAGGTCTAACTGGGTGCACCGAAGTTCAGCCTAAGGAGCAGAAAGGAGAGAGTTAGGGAGGAAGGAGCCCGTGCACACAGAAGGTCCCATGGAAAAGGGCACTTTCCACCCCTGAGGTCTCTGCCTTCGTCTCTGAGAAGGAGCGTGACCTCTGAGGCTGGTGTCAGAAGCCAGCCTGGAGGCACACAGCATTGCGGTGAGCCAGCTCACTCCCGGGGCTGAACGCAGCGTAAATCTGCAGAAATGCACCGAGCACGTCCACTGTGCTCATCTTCATTTCAAAGCATTTATATGGATTACCTCATATCATCCTTACCACACCAATATTAGGTAAAAATTATTATTATCCCCATTTCATAGATGATAAAATCAAGCCACTTATCCAGGTTCATCAGTGGAGTTGAGCCTGGGCGCTCAGAACAGCCTCACAGTGAGAACAGGCTGGAGCCAGGCGGCCAGGTGGGAAGAAACCCAGTTCTTTATCTACCAGTTGAGACTTTGGACTAATTTTCTTATGTATAGGAAAAACACACTTTCTTTTTCTTATACTCATACTCAACAAAAAACACTTTCGTGACCAAACGTGTGGGTTTTGTTTCCTGCACCAAGTGATTCACTGACACCAGCTGGGTGTCCTAAGCCTTAACTCAATTCTGACACTATCTACTTGGAGAGAGTGTCAGGTCCACAGGTGAGGGCTCAGTCCCACAAGACTGTCCCCCTTCAGATGCCAGTCAAAAGTCCAGCTGCTTCTATGCTTCTGACCAAGCAGCTATAAATCAGAGGTTCCCAAAATCCCTTCCTCAAGTTTGATTAGTTCCTAGACTGGCTCACAGAGTTCACAGAAACACTTTGCTTGCATCCACCTGTTTATTTAAAAAGGATACAACTCAGGAACAGCCCATGGGAGAGATGCCTGGCCGGGCCCGGGGGAGGGATGCCAGGCTGTGGGGCCCTCTCCAGGAGCCCCCACCCCCGCCAGCCGTCTCTACGTGTTCAACAGCCCAGGAGCTCCCGAAACCCGGCCTTTTGAGTTTTGATGGAGGCTTCATCACACAGACATGATCATTGGGCATTGGTGATCAACTCGACCTTCAGCCCCACTTCTCTCCTGGGGGTCAGAGGATGGGGCTGAATGTTCCAACCCCTTAATCACAGGGTTGGTTTCCCTGGCAACTAGCCCCCATCCTGAGGGTATCCAGGAGCCCCAGCCACCAGTCATCTCAACAGCAGACAAAAAAAAAAAAAACCACTTCTTACTACAGAGATTCCAAGGGTTTTTTGAGCTGTGAGCCAGGAAATGGGGGCAGAAACCAAACACATATTTCTTATTATTTCATGACTAATGCCTTCAAACTCATTTCTTCGCCTGTGAGCTGGGGATAAATAAAGTGTCTACTTTATAGGATTATGAAAGAAGGGATTGAATGAGATAATGTACGTTAATAAGAATTTGTATAGTACCAGGCACATCGTAAGTGCCTCATAAATGCCAGCGATTGCCATCATCATCATCACCACTGTTGTTATTACTATTGCTGCCACGGCTGCTTTCCTTCACAGGCTCTGGGCAGAGCCACCCCCAGCCATGGCCAGTGCTTGCCCGAGAGCCTGGGGTTTGCCTGCTTGACCCCGGCTACACTCTCGCCTCCTGGGACTTACTAAGCACCTTCTGCCAAGGAGTGTGCCAAGGCACAAAACTTAAGCCTTTGCAAACTTCAAAGGTCCTGTCACTTTCCTACTTCCATAAAAGCAAGATAGGAACAACAACAACAAAAAAGCTTCACCGCTTTTAATAGCGTCTGTCTGCATTTAAAGCTGTGAGTCATTATGCCCTAATAAAACCCAGAGGACAGAAATTACGTGTCTCTTCATTCTCCCACTGAAGCCTGGGGGAGGCCAGACCCCCATGAAGGGAGCAGCGGCAGGCAGGGGCTCACCTCTCCAGGATGCTCTGCAGAAGGCACGTACGGTTCGCTCAGACTCCAGGTCACTGACAGTGGAACTGAGGTAGCCCCAGTGACCTGTCACCCCTGATGCCTGAAACCTGATGCCTGGGAATGGAGGGGGGCTGGCCAATTTGGGGGCGATCCTGGAATCCCAATCTATTGAAAAGGTTTACACAGTGACCCATTCTGGGGCAGGGGGTGAAACACGAACTGCTTGCTTGAAGGCGGTGAAGACACAGAACACACCTTAGCAGCAGGCTAGTGAAATGTGGCACCCAAACAGCATGGACCCCGGATATGGCAAAGTAGTCGGCAGCAGCAAAGCCATAGAGAGACACCCGGGAGTCTCCAGGGAGCAGGCGGTATCTCTCTGCCATCTGCAGACTGCCATTAAAGGAGAAAAGGGCTCCTACGGACCTAATGGGGAACTCTGAATGAGTCACCAGAAGGGAAGGCACTCCCAATTACCACAAGAGGTGGAGCCACTTGGGGAGACTTGTGTCTCCAGTTATTCCTGTTCTAGAAAATGATGGGATGCCTCAAACTCTAGCTTCGGGGTTTCCCAAGACATCAGCCACACACATCTCTGGGCAGGTGGGCCCCACACAGAGCATCACAGAGGTGTCTACAAGCGTGGAGAGCCCTACGCTGACAGCACGGAGCAGCCTTCCTCCTTCAGCAGGGCCATCGCTGTGATCTGAGATGCCCCTTTACCTACTAACATGGACCCTGAGGGTAAGGAAACAAGAATTGACTACTAGTCAAAGGTTCAGGGCCCAGCCGGCATGGCAAATTTCTGAATTCCTACAGCTTCAAGACAACCCACACTCTTGCTAACCTCCCTAACAACAGGAGCTGTCAGGAAAATTATCAGACACTGCCTAACTCTGATTTATAACCCACCCCACTGCAAATCGGACTGGACGTTGGACGGCCTTGCAAGCATTCTTTTCTGATAAGCAATGCAGACCTTAAGCCAGCTTCGGCCAGCTTATACAGGCTGCATACAAACCGTCTTTGTGTCCTATAGTTCACCTTTTGACATAAAGAGCCAAATTCCACCTTATTTTAATGCTAAAACCCGCCTTCAAAGTGAACATGGGATGTATATTCCATATAGGCTTACCCATTGTGCCTGTGCTCAGCTCACCTCAGAAAGATGTATATCTTTTCCCCAAAACCTGCTGATATATATGATTCTATTGTAATGTGGACCCTGTGAGGCATAAAACCCAAACTGCCCCTTCCCCCTTCTAAGAGAGAGCACCTTCCGTGCACACCACAGACTACCTCTTGCTGGTCTGCAAACTGATATCACCAATAAAGCTCTCCTTTCTACTATTTATACTAGCTATCCTGATGGCCTTTTGGATAACATCACAAATGTGCCAAAGGCACAATATTTTAGGTCCAAAGACCTGCCACTTGCTGGCTATATGATCTTTGTCAAGTCAGTTAGCTTCTCCTCTGGTGCAAGACCACATAAATATGTTAACAGAATTGTTCCTTCTGTCTACCGAGCAAAGGTGGTACCCAGAGCTTGGTGGACTGGAGCTGGGTTAGAGGTACAAACAGGAACAGCAGGAGTGAGATGAGAGAAGAAAATCCCAGATGGTGCCAGTTCTTTGTATTTCCAAACATGTGAGGTCAGCCCTTCTGGAGACTTTGCCTTTGGCAGCACTAGAGTCCACATGGACATCCTCAGTCAGCTGGTCAGAACCGACACACCAGTACATACCAGTACATTCCAGGCCAGCCAAATGAGACACACACTCCCTGCTCTTGAAATACTTACAGCCTGGAAGAATACTTAAGAAAAAACAAGTTACGTAATACTGAGTCCAAGACATTCCTCAAAATTTCTGGAAGAAATACTTTTCCTGAGTGGCCATATGTCACCTACCTCTTGACCATAGCAAACAGACTGTGAGCAATGCTGGCTAACTGCTCCCCAGACAAGCAGGAACACTTCTGGCTCTCAGATACTTGATGCTTGCTCGACATGGAGACAGTGTCCACAGTCAGAAACCAGTCCTGAACTTTCTGGGACCAATGCTGAGGTTGAATGTCATGGCCTGGCACTAGTGGTCCAAAAATCTAAGACAAGGCTCAGCTCAGTTCTCGCCTCTTCTAGGAACCCTGACCTGACCTCGCTCCCAGGGACAGCTACCCCCTTTGAATGTGTGGCAGCTGTGGTGTGCTAGCCCTTTGGCACTCCATTGAGCCAGGGCACGCAGCTTGGCATCCTGATCAGAGTACAAGCTCCCAGAGAGCAGACAGTGCAGCCTAGCACGTAGCCCGTAGAAGCACTCAATAATGTTTGATATGCTTAAAGAACAGAAAAGAACCACGTATGCTTCATGAGTTAGAACAAACAGCAAAGGTGGTCATAGAGGAGTCCAAATTTTCCAGCACACACACACACAGTCTCATTTGCATGGCAGCAAGCCTGAGATTCAGAGACTGTAAGAGTAATTAGCAGCCAGCAGCCAAGCCCAGCTGCCCTTAAGACCAAAGGGGCCTAGAGATGCTGGGCTAGGTCAAAGGGAAGTGCCGAGGTCCCCGCCAGGAACAGCTGGAAGTTCAGCAGGCTAGAACAAATAATCAAAGAATGCCTGCCTCTCAAAGCCCAGAGTTTTTGCCCACTGGCATAGCTAAATCCACGGGAGCTTCAGAAAGGGCTCACCTGGTTAACCAAGAAATTAGTCACTCTGTGGATCCCAAGCTGGATTTCAGCTGCTTTGCATCACGGCTGCCCCCACCAAGTGCAGTTTCCTATACACAGCACGCCTGCCTGGGTAACCAGCCCTCAGCACGCTCCAAAGTGACCTTCAGCAAGTAACTCCAGTAGGCTTGGGACAGCTGAAGGACGCTTGGGCTTCTGGAGACTTAGTTATGTCCATTAACACTTTTAAAATAATCCTGGCAGAAGTTGCAGCCTCCTGTGTCTTCTGGTCTGGTATCTTGGACTCCTTGCAAGAAATCTTTTGGCTCCTAAGACTTGGGGGAGCCACCTAAAGTGTGACTTCGCTTAGAGTAAACTTGTTCTCCGAGCTGAAAAAAAGGACATAGTACAGAGAGGCTCTTTCCAGCAGAGGAGTCTGGGATACGGGACTGTGCCTACAGCCATGTTCCTTTTCAGCCCAAACTACCCTCAAGCCCCTTTCCCGCTTGTCCTCATTTGACCTTACACGGTTCTCTCCTAGGATGTCTGAACTTCAGAGTTCTTCACATACTCTACACAACTCCTCCTGCTGGGAATTACAATTACCCCAAGTCTCTGTAATACCCTAGGCCCCCTCTTTAAAGTGTATATTGTATCTGTGTTGGTACAGGCATCATTTCTTAAAAAAAAACAAAGTGTAGACCACAGATGGTATTGGCCCCTGAGGGCAGAAGGGGCTGTAAGGATCCAGGAGGAGCTGGAGACCCTCCTAAATCTGTTGCATTGTTTAGTGGAGATGTTTTTTAACATCTTCATGCATCACTTTTCTGGTTAAAAGTAATAAAATTCAGATATTATCCCCAAAGGGAAAAGCAGTATACTTTGTCTTAATCTCTCTAGTGTATGTGTGGTAAGGTTTTTGGTACAAGGAAAAAAAAGGTAAAGTTATGATATTGTGATTTTGGAGTCCTTGCTGCATGTCCCTCCAGTAGGATGGCTTTCCAGAAGCTTCCATTCCTCATTCCATGACTTACTTGATCGTATAAGCTTGGACAAGTGTGGTAGAGATAATGAGTCCCCGGCTCATAGAGTTATTTGAGGATTGGGTGAGAAAATCCACAAAAAGCATTTAGTACGTAGCAATACTCAGTGAAGTTGACTTTCCTAAATTATATGGAGCTTTTTCCTTTGATGCATTTGTTGATCTACGTGCTTTCGTGACGGGACAGACCCTGACACAGGAAATCCCGGAAACAGTTGGCAAGCGGTTTCTAGGGCCAGAAATGGTGACTCATTACCATCTGAAATACAGAGCTTTCCAGAACAAGTCCCACGAGCACCGGATAAAATCTATATCTGGGGATGAGTGTAGAGGAGGGGCCCCAGCTAGTAAACCCCCTTTCCCAGAAACCTCTTTCCTTTGACGCCTGGGAACATTTGCCAAGAAATGGCTGCGTGCCTGCCATCTCCAGGCAGTGCAAACAGGGGGCCGCCGAGGCTGTGAACATGTGGGACAAAAGTCAACTGTACTTCCCTACTGAAAAAAAGTTCTCATGCAAAGTCACAGTAGGAGGAGCAAAGCATACAGAGTTGCTAAATCAATTCCCAAGAACTTCTCTAGGCTCTCAGCTTTAGGGCAAAGAAAACCTAGTTGTTCTAGAAACAGTTTCCTTATCTGATGGAAATACAGTTACAGGCTATGAGCCTAGTGTTTCTCAGTCTCTCCTGATACCTCTGTCTGGTGGGGAACTTTTATTTTCCCTAAATTAAGCCAAGCTTGGCATTAGACCTGGATGTAAGTTTCAAATTTTATGTTATCTTAATGCTTTTCAAGCTCTTGGATTTCACACCAGTTATCTCCAGAGGGGCTTGTTCATTCTACTAGCCTCTTGTTTGGGGTAAAGACAAAAAGAGAAATTAGGGGGAAGATTTATTCTTTTCTCTTGAATTCCTGTCAAGGTTTGCATTTCATTAATAGAAAGTAGCCATGCCACGCAGATCCAGCCACAGGGAACCGCCGCTCCCCTAAACCCCAGAACTTCTGCAAACCACACCCAAACACAGATCCCTGAACACTGCACGAGAAATAGCAGGGAACGAGCAAGCAGGAGAGACAGACACAGACAGAGAGATAGCGGGGGCGGGGGGGGGAGCGGGCGGCAAAGATGGGGACAGAGTGACCTACTTCAAACAGTTTCCAAATCCAAGTGCAGTAGATATTTACGCCAACCAAGCAGCCAGGTACTGAGGCTAAAGTCCTTCTTTCAGATGCACTCGGAGCAAAGAGTGAAATCAGCAGATCCCGGAGCTGCAGCCTGTCAGCCCCTCCCTGAGCACATCCCCCACTGCCCTCCCCCAGACAGAAGGACCCAAAGAAGGACCCAAGCACTCGCCTCCTTGTCCCTGCGGGCTGCATCCAGGGAGACCTTGGTGTGGCCCCTGTGCTCCTCCTGGCCACACTCCTGGCAGATGCTCTGCTGATCCTGGCGGCAGAAGGCGACCAGCGGGCTGTGGTGAGTGGGGCAGGTGCGCAGGTCGCGGTCCCGCACAGGCTCGGTCAGCTGGTGGCTGTGCAGTTTGCTGTTCTCCTGGTGTGGCCGCAGGTGCTCTTCACAGTAATTCATCATGCAGGTCAGACAGGACTTCACCGCCCTCACCCTGCCGGTCCCGAGGCAGAAATCACACAGGATCTCCTCCTCCTCCACGCTTCCAGGGGCCCCCTGCTCTGCAGAGCCACCGTCCTGTCCCTCAGCCTCCCCATCAGGTCTCTCCAGGGAGCCCACGTCCTCTTCTTCTGCCGGGCTGGCCGGCCCCGAGTCTGGGCCGAGAGGGGCCAGAGAGTGAGCAGTGGCCCCAGGTAGTGGCCCTGGAGCCATGAGATCCAACTCCGCCATCTGGGAGGCTCTGCCACCGAAGCTGCCCTTCCTCTGCCTTTTGGCCCAGGATCTGCCCAGCCCAAGTGGAGGAGAGAGCCACGCCTGCGTGATTACAGCTGCTGCGACTTTAACTGTTTCCTCCCTCCCTCCCGGAGGAAGCTCAGTTACTCATTACTGTGCCCCAGGCTTGGATGACGGCCGTGACAGGGCGGCTAGATTACTCAGGCTCTGGTTGGCTTGGGTGGCTCCTCACCGGCTCAAGACTCTCCTGGGGTTCAGCCCAGAAACGCCTATTCGCAGGTAAATCAGTTGCTCCCCACGGGCTCTGCTGAAGGCCACGAGTGTCTGTGGCTGCTCTAGAAAGACTCCTGAGCTTTGCTGGAAGCCTGTGTGGCTTTGTGTGGTCTGACAAGCTAATTTTTCGTTTGTTTTGTTTTCATTTTTAAAAAGGATCCAAAATGTAAGGACTTCAGTGATAGGGCGGCCATTCACCCCTGCCCATCTCATAGACCTGGACACAGGCAGCTAGGAACAGGATGCGTGTTCTGACCCTGACCTTTCCATGTCACCCTCCTGTGCGTGCACGTGTGTATTCAGCAGGGGTTAGAAGGGTGAAGGGAGAGCTTGTCTCCTTTCACAGAGAGCTCCACCCAGACGGCCCCTCTAACCGCACATCCTGCCCTGGAGTTCCCCAAGAGGGACGTATGCTAAGAAATAGCCCCTCTGTCCACTGTACAAAACGTTCCTAGACATGGCACGTTAGTTTTCTAGGGCTGCCATAACCAAGTGCCATAGACTGGTTGGTTTCAACATTAGAAATTCATTTCCTCACCGTCCAGGAGATTAGAAGTCTGGGATCAAGGCGTCAGCAGGGTTGGTTTCTTCTGAGGCCTCTCTCCTTGGTCTGCAGGTGGCTTCTCCTGTCTTCACATGGTCTTCCCTCTGTGTGTGTCTGGGTCCTAACCTCCTCTTCTTGTACAACAACAGTCATATGGGACTAGGACACGCCCTAATGACCTCATTTTGCCTTAATCACCTGTTCAAAGGCCCTACCTTCAAATACAGTCACATTCTGAGGTCCTGGGGGTTAGAGTTTCAACATACAAATTGGTGGGGGTGGGGGGAGTCAGTCCATAACACAGGGCCAGAGTCTGAGACAGGAAGTTCCTAGCTCCTTAGAAGACAGGAGCCTCTGGGCATAGCCGCTGGATGGGGACACACGTGTACTCAGTGTTTGCCAGATGGGCGAAAGGATTCAGGATTGTTCCAGGGCAGCTGGACTCCAAATTCTGTATCCTAGAGAGGTTGTATGGCTTTCCCCCAAAGATTCGTTCAGATACACACTTAGACTCAAATGGATTTGGAAAGCAAATGGAACAGAGAGATGGGATGGAGAGGGCGGAGTTGGGTCCAGCCAGCCCCAGACACCAGGGGTCAGGATGGTTCCCAGACCTTGTACTCCCTGAGGCTCTGTACCCCTGGGGGAGTTCTGCAGAATTTGGGTTAAACTAGATAAATCCAGGGACGTTTCTTGTCACGGACAAGGAAATTTCAGAAATTTAAGAAATTCAGAGGCTACTTGGAGTTGGAGGACATAGAAGACTTTACACATTCATCCCAGATGTGGCCCTGTTTATTGTCAACTATGCATATAATAGGCATATCGCGATTGCCTAAAAGCAGCTTTTTTGAGCATTGTAAAGTTTCCTAAATGTTCATGTCCTGACTGCCCTCTTCTACTGCTAAAGACCCTCCAAAAGAGGTGTCCTTCTTTGTGACCCCAGTTAGGGTCTTTAAACAGATAATTAAGGTAAAATGAGGTCACTAGGGTGGGCCCTAATCCAGTCTTGCTGGAGTCCTCATAAGAAGAGGAGATTAGGACACAGATGTATCAGAGGAAGATACAGGAGGAGCTACATATACCCCATTAGGGTCCTAGGATCAGAAACATCATCCTTTTCCTAGCTTCCTCATGTCAACTTCTATGGGATGGGGAGGAATGAATGACTGCCCTATCATCAAAGTCTTTACATTTCGGATCAGTTTTAAAAATGAAAACAAAAAATTTAGCTTGTCAGACCATACAAAGCCACCCAGGCTTCCAAGAGAGCTCCGGAATGTGATTTTGTGGTTTTTATATCTCCAGCTAGAAGAGAAAAGAGCTACCAGTCCAGCCCGTTCTCAGTGCTTTCTCCAATATTAACAGACAGGTTTGCTTTCCTTTTAATCCCTTTTCAGAATGACCTGGAACTAACTGGAAGCTGAACTGGTCCACCCACATGCCACAGAGCCTCTGATCTCTCTGGGAAGGGGGAAGGGAAGGCATTTGCGCTGCGTGGCCATTCCATGGCCTCAAAGTGTGAGTCAGAGGTGCTAAGCCTGCCTGGGTTTCCACTTGGCCTCTCACTTCTCTCTCATTCTTTCCCTCGCCATCTCACTCCCACCCTTTCTTCTTTGGTGAATTGTTTCCATGCCTGATCCTGCTCTATGGATAACCCTTTAGGGCAGCTCATGAGCACTGCTCAGCCCTCCATCAATACCCCATTGGACCCCTGAGCTAGCAGACATCCCACAGTGGAATGGAAAAAAGGAAATCTGAATTTTGCTCCCAGCCTGGCCTGGGCCAATCGCTTGCCCTCTCTTAACCTTGGCTTCCTTGACCATAAAATAAACATGTTGGCCTAAGTCAAGGCTGGTAAATAGGTTTCTGGTTTGGCTCTAGGGGGAATTATGTGGAGAAGGAGTCTAAGTTCACGTCTGAATGTGTCAGGAAAGGGCGTCATGCTCAGGTTGTGATGTCTGGCATGGGCATAGGATAAAGAGTGGGGGGCCCTTCTGGAAGCCCATCTCTAACCGTCTGGGACCACAGAATTCACAACTTCTAAATCCCCTCCACCACCAACCCTTAAAGCAGAGCATTCGAAGGACACTGCTAGGCCCACATTCTGATCCTATTACCAGGGACTCTGGCGCGTCTCATCAAGCCTCAGTGCCCTTGCTCGACACCTTAGCACCAACAGATTAAGGCTATGAAGCCACGCGATCCTCCTGAACTCAAATTCATTATTGTACCAAGCGCTCCACAACTTCCACCACCCTTTGCTCCTGCTGGGCCCTGGGGCATTCTGATATTCTCAGTCTCTCCTTGGATTCTTTGCTCTGCCTCCTTGCCTTAAAGACACTGTCCCCTAAATACTCTGTTTCTCCTGCCATCTGTGAACTGGTGCTGTTCCTACTCATACCACCTTATCTCAGAGCCAGGTGGGATGGGAGTCCTCCTCACACCCCCATCACAACACCCAGACTCCAGCCCCCGGCAAAGCCTGCTCCCCTGATGCACATGCTGTCCTGCCGTGCCACGCCCTCTGCTCCTCCTGGCTGTCCTCTACCAGCCTGCCCCCACCCCAGCTCCGTTATCGTTACCAGAACTTCTACGTCTTAATGCTTCCTGCCACCCACACCCTATGGGCACACTAGGATTTCTTTTAATTTTTAATTGTGGTGAAATACACGTAACACAAAATACAAATAACGTAAAATTTACCATCTTAACCATTTTTAAGTGTGCAGCTCAGTGGCATTAAGTACATTCACACTGTCGGGCAACCATCACCACCACTGATCTCCACAACTCTTTTCATCCTGCAAAACTGAAACGCTGTGCCCATTAATCAATAACTCCTCATTACCCCTCCCTCCACCCCTGGAAACCATCATTCTACTCCCTGTCTCTATAAATTTGACTGCTTGAGGTACCTCACATAAGTGAAATCATACAGTGTTTGTCCTTTTGTGACTAGCTCATGTCACTTGGCACAATGTCCTCAAAGTTCATTTCATTCATGCCATAACGTGTGTCTTGGTTTCCTTCCTTACACCTGGATTTTGCATTCAGCAGAAATATCAACCTCCAAAATTATGAACTGACAATTGACAAACTGAAAAATGCATCAGAGTCTCTCATCAGCAGAACCGAGCAGCAGAAGAAAGATTCAGTGAGCTTGAAGACAAGCTATTTAAAAATACATAGTGAAAAGAGAAAAAAGGAAAAAGAATAAAGCATGGCTACAAGATGGAGAAAATAGCCTCAAAAGGGAAAATCTAAGAGTTATTGGCCATAAAAAGGAGGTAGAGGTCAGGTGTGGTGGCTCATGCCTGTAAGCCTAGCATTCTGGGATGCCAAAGTAGGAGGATCACTTGAGGTCAGGAGTTCAAGACAGCCTCAGTAAGAGCAAGGCCCTATCTCTACTAAAAATCCAAAGACATTAACTAGATTACTAAAAACAGGAAAAATAATTAGCTAGGTGTGATACACACCTGTAGTCCCAGCTACTCGGGAGGCTAAGGCAGGAGGATCGCTTGAGCCCAGGAGTTTGAGGTTGCTGTGAGCTAGGCTGATGCCATGGCACTGTAGCCTAGGCAACAGAGCTAGACTCTGTTTAAAAAAAATGGAGATAGAGAGAGAAAGAAAAGAAAAAAATAACATATAAAAGACCGCCAACACATCTGGCAGCAGACTTCTCAGTGGAAATCTTACAGGCCAGAAGAGAGTGGCATGACATATTCAAAGTGCAAAAGGAGAAAAATCTTAACACTAGAATATTATATCCTGCAAAATTATCCTTCAAGCATTAAGGAAGAATAAAGACTTTCCCAGACAAACAAAAGCTGAGGGATTTCATCAACCCCAGACCTGTCCTACAATAAATGCTAAAAGGAATTCTTCAATACAAAAGAAAATGACATTAATGGACAGTAAGAAATCATCTGAAGGTATAAAACTCACAGGTAACAGTAAGTACACAAATACAGAATACCCTATTGCTATAACTGCAGTGTATATATATATAAGGATTTCCCTTATATCTTGAGTAGGAAGACTAAAAGACAAATCTGTCTTTTTGCTTAAGATTGCTTTGGCTATACAAAGTCTTCTTTGGTTCCATATGAAGTGTGGAATTATTTTTTCTAGATCTGTAAAGAATGATCATGGTACTTTGATAGGGATTGCATTATTTCTGTAGATCACTTTAGGTAGTATGAACATTTTAACAATATTGATTCTGCCAATCCATGAGCCTGGTAGAGTTTTCCATCTGTTTATATCTCCTACAATTTCTTTTCTCAGTGTTTCATAGTTCTCATTATATCATATCAGTCTACCAGACTTCAAGCTTTACTATAAGGCTATAGTAACCCAAACAGCATGGTACTGGCACAAGAAGAGAGATATAGATCTTTGGAACAGGACTGAGAACCTAGATATAAAACCATGTTCATATTGTCACCTAATCTTTGACAAAGCAGACAAAAATATACACTGGGGAAAAGAATCTCTATTCAATAAATGGTGCTAGGAAAACTAGATAACCACATGCTGAAGATTGAAACTGGATCCCCACCTCTCACATCTCACAAAAATCAACTCAAGATGGATAACAGACTTAAATCTAAGATGCGAAACCTTAAGAATTCTAGAAGAAAATGTTTGGAAAACTCTTATAGACATTGGCCTAGGCAATGAATTTATGAAGAAGACCCCCAAAGCAATCACAGCAGCAACAAAAATAAATAAATGGGACCTGATCAGATTAAAAAGCTTCTGCACAGCCAAGGGAACTGTCCTTAGAAACTGGAAGAAAATATTTGCATGCTACACATCCAATAAAGGGCTGATAACAAGAATCTATATAGAACTTAAGAAAATTAACAAGAAAAAATCAAACAACCGCATCAAAAAGTGGGCAAAGGACATGAACTGAAACTTTCCAAAAGAAGACAGAATAATGGACAGCAAGCATATAAAAAAGTGTTCAACATCTCTAATCATCAGGGAAATGCAAATCAAAACCACAATGAGATATCATCTAACTCCAGTGAGAATAGCCTTTATCACAAAGTTCTAAAATAACAAATGCTGGCATGGATGTGGAGAGATAGGAACACTCTTATACTGCTGGTGGGATTGCAAATTAGTACAACCCCTGTGGAAAGTAATTTGGAGATATCTCTAAGAACTAAAAATATAAATACCACTTAATCCAGCAATTCCACTACTATGCATCTACCCAAATGAACAAAAGACATTCTATAATAAAGACACCTGCATGTGAAAGTTTATGGCAGCACAATTCACAATTGCAAAGATGTGGAAACAACCCAAGTGCCCATCAATACATGAGTGGATTAATAAAATGTGGTATATGTATGCCATGGAGTACTATTCAGCTATAAGAAACAATGTTGATATAGCACCTCTTGTATTTTCCTGGATAGAGCTGGAACCCATTCTACTAAGTGAAGTATCCCAAGAATGAAAAAATAAGCACCACATGTACTCACCAACAAATTGATCACTGATCAACACCTAAGTGGACATATAGGAATAACATTTATCAGGCATCAGGCAGATGCGAGGGGGGAGGAGGGGATGGGTATATACATACATAATGAGTGCGATGCGCACCATCTGGGGGATGAACACGCTTGAAGCTCTGACTCAGAGGGGAAGAGGGGCAAGGGGAACATACATAACCTAATCATTTGTATCCTCATAATATGCTGAGATAAAAATAAATAAATAAATAAATTGTGGTACATATACACAATGGAATATTATATACTCATAAAAAAGAATGAAATCCTGTCATTTGCAACATGGATGGAACTAGAAAACACTAAGTTAAGTGAAATAAGCCAAGCACAGAAAGATAAATCTTGCATAATCTCATTCATATATGGAACCTAACTATTAAAACAATTGATCTCATAGAGACAGGGAGTAGAATGATGGTTACCAGAGGATAGGAAGAGTAGCAGGGAGGGGGAGGTAAAGTAAGGATGGAAAAATATAGTTAATTAGACAGAATGAACAATATTTGATAGCACAACAAAGTGACTATAATTGACAAATTAGGGTATACTTTAAAATAACTAAAAGAGTGGAATAGGAATGTTCCTGACCCAAAGAAATGATAAATGCTTGAAGTGATGGATACCCCAATTACCCTGATTTGATTAATACACATTGTATGCCTGTATCGAAACATCATATGCACCCTATAAATATATATTACCCATAATAATTCATTTTTTAAAAAAATATGAATTGATAATCCTACTCTCTGACTATACCTATAGCTTACTTGCTCGAATATCCCATGGGAAAAAAATGCTTCAAGTTTATCAGGTGTTAATTGGACAGCATTGACCTCATCCTAACCCCAAGCATTCAGCCTTGCATAAAATGAAATGCTTTTCTCATCCTCAGGAAACAAATGTAATTTCACCTAGATAGCTTTCTTTCCTAAGCCAAACCTGCCACCAGGAATGGTGGGGCCAAGGTAGTCCTTTCCAGAACTGAGGGAGTTTTCCCTGCTCAGAATTTTGATGTCTCAGACTCTACCAAGATATGTGGTAGACAATAGGTAGGTAGGTAATTGTTTATTAATCTTTCAGCCAGTTGAGTTTGTGACAAATTATTCTAACAATTGACAAATTCTGAAAGTGGTACATAAATAACACATGCCAACAGATCTCCTCCTGGTTTAGGAGTTTGAGGCCATCACTCTCAGGAATTTAGAAAATCTCAGGTAAGAAGAGCTCCCTTAACCTAAAGACTCTCCCCAGCAGTTCCTGGCTAACGAAACTCCCCAGTGCTTTTCTCCTAAGCAAACAGCCTTCAGCTTGTCTCTTCGAAAATCTCGCTGGATTTTTTAAGTTTATGTCTCTGCTGAGTCATGCAGAGCTGTGATTCACAAACACAGATAATATTTATCCATCAGACTGCAGAAACCAAGAAAAATCAGTCCCTCAGACTGAGAAAAATAAAAATAATATAATAAACTTGTCATAACCCTGAATTTGATTGATGTAAGGGAATATGTTAATACTTCACTGAGACTGTGTCCTTTCCCCTTTTCTGAAATTAAAAGTCTTATATTTTATGAAATAACGGTGAGGACAGTAGGAATGGGGATGTCTGGAAGAGTTATATCTAAGTTAGTCCTCCAAATTCACTTTGCAATTTTTCTGGTTAAATTCCAAAGTCTGAGAACCACTGAGCTGGAAGTTGCATCACTGTTCCATAAACCAGCCTAGAACTTTCCTGGCTTACCTGGGGGTGTGGTTTGGGATCATTATCAGCAAACTGATCTCCAGTCCTGCTTCTCTCCTAAAATAAGAAGAATTAATTATTGCCAGGAAAACAAGGAAACAAAATGAAGTGAGGAGAACAGAGCTTTACAGACTCAAAGGATCAGTGCTCCTGGTCTCAGACCATGAGCCGTAATGACAGCTCCTCGCCAGGAGGACACACGTGTTGGTACAGAAGATGAGACTGCCGGCTCCGCAGGAGGAGGGACAGGGGCTGTCTTGCTCGGCACCTAACACAAAGCCTGAAGGACTCCGCTGTCGGATGAAGAAACCTGGCCGAATCAGCCTCTGCTGTGCCTTTGTGACGGGCATCCTGCAGCTAAGGAAGTGCACCAGAGTCATTCCCTCCCTAAGCCACAGAAGGTCCGGCCTGGGTTGTTCCAGCATCCCCTTTGTCTGCCACTGAGGTGTGGCCACAGCGCATAGGCGTAGCCTTGGTCACTGCTTCCCACACAACGCAAGCTTATGGGGCCGGAATCAGCAGCTGGACCACGCAGGAACCTCCTGTGATGCCCTGGAAATGGAGAGCTCGAGAATGTGACCACATCTCTAATCATTCATAATGACTTCCAGACACCAGGCCCTGGCATTTTATGTGGCACAAAGTCAGCACATTTGAACGGTGCTTGGTTATGTCGCCATATCAATCTCTGTAATGACTCTAACGTTGGTATGATGAAATCCAAATAATTACACAAGTCCAACTCTAGTTACTTTTATGTTTTTTGCCTAAAATGGCAAAACAGCCTGCACAGAACAAACAAAATAAATATTTTAAAATATGTAACAAATGTTCTCTCTTGCCCTGGGACAGAATATGGTTTGCAAGGCTGGCTGCCCTCAAGAAGCCCGGGCCAGCCGTGCGTGGGCACTGCTGGTTCTCATGGGCATCTCTACTCTTGCTATTGGCTGGGACACCACACACTCCAGGGAGCCAGATCCACCTTCACAAGGGCAGACTCATCCCAGGCCGGCCAGGGTGTGACTGCCTGCAGGGTGCTGAGACAAGCAGGCCAGGCAAGCGGCCAGGGCAGCCAGGCCCTGCGCAGGGAGCACACAGGTGGGCGTGCAAACAGATGCCTTCACGGAGCAGCAGGTTACAGGCTCAGGGCAAGGGCCCTCTAGTTCTTACTAGTAAGGTATAGACCTTCAGAGTTAGAAGAAACTTCAGAAAATCATCCCCTCCACCTGTGCCTTCCCAATATTTATAAATAAGGAAACTCAGAGTTTTTTGTTTTGTTTTTAACAATAAGTAAGGACTACTGGCCCAGACCCTTGAACAAAGGAAGGAAAAAACATTCTTCATGCCAGGACCAAAACCACGCCCCTTCCCCCAGGGATTGCTGGTCGCCAGGGTCAGAAGGCAATGAATGGGTCACTTTCCCTGTAAACAACATATTCTCTGCCTCGCCATCAAGAGCCACCGAAGCCAATTCTTAAATCCACCTCCCCCAGGAAATCCATTTGCTCAAATAGTTTGTTTTCACCTCATTGTTGAAAACCATATGGTTAAAGAATGCTCGGTACTTCTGTACCCTGCTTGTCTGGCGGAGGCAGCCCAACACGCATACATGGGGTTCCTGTGACCAGTTGCAGCCTTTCCTCCAGCGCGTGGTGCGTGGGCTCAGGAAGCAAGTAAAACACCAAGAATGTTCAGAAGAAGCTATTGTCTCTGCAAGAGCAACATAATCACTGCCGTTCCAAGAATATTTCAGTCGGAAGCAAACAGGCTTAATAAACAGGAGGCTGGAGTCCCAATCCCAGCCTCTTCAGCTGCGTGACCTTGGTACGTAGCTTAATTTCTTTGAATCTCGGCTTCCTCCTCTTAAATGGGGACATAGTATTTGCTCCAACTACTTTACAAGGGGTTTGTGAGAAAATGGAAGTGAAGACATCATGTCAATGCAAATGAATTTGTATACTAATATTATATTACGGACACAAACACACCAGGATTTGATGAGCTGAAGACTCCTTCAAATGAGTTCTCTCAAGTTGTGAGACAAGCAGCTGGCCAAAGATCACCATACTCCTCTCTAAAATTTAAGAAATCCTAATTTGTCCAAGAGCAGTGGCTCATGCTTGTAATCCTAGCACTCTGGGAGGCCGAGGTGGAAGGATTAGGATTTCAAGATCAACCTGAGCAGGAGCGAGACCCTGTGTGGTGGTGCACCCCTGTAGTCCCAGCTACTCGGGAGGCTGAGGCAGGAGGATTGCTCGAGCCCAGGAGTTTGAGGTTGCTGTGAGCTAGGCTGACGCCATGGCACTCTAGCCCAGGCAACAGAGTGAGACCCTGTGTCAAAAAAAGAAAGGAAGGAAGAAAGGGCAGGGAAGAGAGGGAAGGGAGGGAAGGGAGAGAAAGAAGGGAAGGAAAGGAAGGAAGAAAGAGAAAGAAAATCCTAATTTCCCCAGAAGGCTGTGAATATGTCGGGGCCACATTTACAGTCAAACTTTGTGTTTCACAACTCCTTCCTCTACCCACCAAGGCAAGGGTCCCAGACCTGCCCAACCCCTCCTCCCAGTGTTTCCTGGAGTCCCTGGGGGCACTGTCACATCCCCTGGGCACCTTCTTCTCCCACCATTGCTGCCCTTGGTGCCCTGGAGTCCGGGCGGTGCCCAGAACGGAGTGTAACACGTCCTGTTTGTTAGAGCAAGCCCAAAGCACAGGTGCGTGGTGCACTGTTTCCCTCTGATGCTACTAGAACTACTCATTCTCTTTTTACTCAGAGCCCTTTTTCACCCTAAAAGCCCCTAATTCCCTGGAGGCTGGCTTAGGGCAGACCCTAGTGACAAATTCTGCTCTACTCAGGACCACTTTCCCTCTCTGACCCTGAAATTCTGAGGCACAACTAAGCTTGACATAATTAACTCCCTCGCTCATCCGGCAGCCAGACTCCTGGTGGGATGCCTCACGAGTTCACTGGATGGGCCCAGACATCTCAATCCCTAATCCAACCTCCGTTCTAAATCACCTAAGGGAAGAACATAGCTTTTTTCTTTTCTTCTGCAGGTTGGAAAACATGACTCCCCAACATCCACTCACCCCAGCTCCTGGGATGGGCTCTGTTTACCTACCCCAGACCCGGTCATTGTAGCCCATCAGCCAGTGACTGCTTCAGAAATGGGAAAGTCTCCAAATTTAGGTCCATGATTATGAGGAGTTTGCTGAGGTTTTCTTGGCTCTTAAAAGAGATACTTGGGAAACCAGACTCTTTCCCCATGATGGTGTCAGAAATGGGGACTCCCATTTTACTCCAAATGATGGAATCAGAATTTAAATGCACTTCTGACTCCAAAGCCAGAAAAGGGACTGTGTGGGGACCTTCTTGCTGGTGCTGGAGTAGGACAGGGCTGCTATGAAATGGCTCTAGTTTTCAAGAGTCCCAGGTTCCTTACCGTGACCTTGCTGGGGTTTCTTTGAACGTCGTAGTTCATATTCACCTGTCTCTCTACTATTTACATACATTGTACACACCCTATTTTGAATTCCTCAGTTCGCAGTTCTTAAATTCCATCTTTCCTATAATTGGGCCTTTGGAACACATCAGCCTGAACTCCCAATCACAGGTATTTACAGCACAAAGCTGTGACTCTCTTTCTGAGAGAGTCTTCCTGAGCTTGAGTGCAGATCTGTCTGAAACCTGCCGCCACCACCACCATCACCACAGCCAACGACACATTCCATGCAGGGACCGTGCTAAGCAGTGAATACATGTTATCTCCATGAGTTAGGGTTTTGCAGGTGAGAAAACAGTAGTTTAATGAGATTGGGTAACTGGCCCAAAGCCATATATTGGACATATAATGGAGTCAGAATCTAAATGTGCTCTTGTCACTCCAAAGCCAGGAAAAGTCCCAGTAGACTGGGGGGGGGGACCTTCTGGCTCATCTTGGAATAGGACCAGGCTACTCCCAGATGTCTTTCAGGATCTCAGGAGAGAGTGAGGTCGTCACTCACTAGCAGATTTGTGAGTTTCTTTAGACGTGGCCGGTGGTGGAGAAGCCGGGCTGGCCACCCTCAGTCCTCATCTCCCCCGGCCCCCGCTCTGTTTCCTCAGGAGCCTTCTCCTCCTCAGGACAGAGGACATGGGCACAACATTCCCCAAGGAGCTGGCATTTCTTCTCTCTCCTGAAACATCTTTCCTCATTTTAGCTCTTTCCTAACCACCTAAGTGCCCTCTGGAGTATGTCCATTTGCCCCAGAGCCAGGCCTGGCCTGAGAGATAACTTGGAAAATATTTCCATGCGACTATCTCCTCTCCACTCGGGATCATTTCAGCCATTCATTAAGTATTTATTCTGCATCCATTACATGCTTAATGCTAGATACTATGGCGGTCACAGAATAAGTACAGAGCAGGACACACATCCTGCCCATGAAGACGACAGTTGCCTGTCCTATATTTACAGTATCTTTGGACTCCACCTTTCTTTCTGATGTGACTGATCACTCCGCCTTTCAGGCCGCAGAGCCTCCTTGCGTCATGAGGACCAACGCGGGCCAAGGCCACAAGCTGAGGCTAAAGGAACAGAAAAATGGAAAGATCTCCAATGACAGTGTTAAGCTGTTAAACTAACTCTAAAACTTCTTGCTTTGAGGCTTCAAGTCACACGAGATAATAAATGTCTTTGTTGTTCCAGCTGGAAGCAGCCCAGACAATATGCCCTTTCCACGTGCCAGGAAAGATGCCAAGGGGCAGGTCTGGGTATATCCTACGGTTTGGAATCCAAACAGGGAAAGGCCCTTCTCACTACCAGTCTCCATGCAACAAATGTCATGAAAGGATGCTAACCAATCCTGTTTATTCTGCTTGCCCACCCCTGGGGCCACCCCTGGGGCCACCCCTGGGGCCACCCTGTGTCTGGTCCAAGCTGGTACTGTTGTCAGCCCAGGTTGCAGTACTGAATCGTGAGTCCCCCTTGTGGCCACAAAGAAGGGGACTGTGTTTAACTAAATCCACACCTAGTAGGTTCCCCCATGGTGGGTATAGGCCGACCAAAGCAACACATCCACTAAAATGGAGTTTAAGATCAAACTGAACACCTAGTTCTGAGGTCATCTGTGAAAGCAAAGTGGGTTCCAGGAGCCATATGCGGTGGCAGCTGCAACTCAGAAAGGCTAGTACAGGTGGATTTCCTACAGTGGGACTTAAGAAGTGGGAAAAGGCCAAGATATCCGTTGTAATGTTAAAGAGGCAGCCCGGGCAATCCCTCCTTCACTCCACTGGGGTAGAGAAGTGGGCACAGGGGAAGCTCAAAGAGGAGCACGTCCCAGGGTTGGGCGTAGCTTCGGGGAGCCTAGCCTTGGATTAAGCCAAAAAGTACATTCAGTATCGGGTTTGGCCACAGCTGGTTGATGAATTCATAAAGCACCAAAAGACAATAAATATGAGAGTTGGAGGATAAATACAAAATATGAGCGACAAGACAGGTGGGCAAAATACTGAAATGATCCAGATAGAGTGGCAGGAGGGTCCACTATGACCTCTGACCACACCCTCCGGTTCTGTTCAGACCTACTTGCTATTTCCCTACCAGAACTTGTAAGTCTAGCATCTCAGCACCAGCAGACTATGTCAAGATGTGGCTTCATCTTGGGGCCCTAGGGAAGAGTGTGTTCATTCTGTCCCCATAAACCAGAAACATACACCCATGAGGGAAACCCGAGGGCCTGGATAACATCACGTCAGGCTGACACATACCCCCCATGCCTGCAGAGGTTACATCAGCACGGCAGGGATTACAAATCTGTGTGCTGGAGACTTAGTTCTGCATCATCCCTTCCAAAAAGTGACTGTATATGTGTTGGCTTCATTACAGAGTATGTTATAAGGCACAGGAAGTTGGGTGGCAATATAAATCACCTACTCAACATGACTTGTTTGCTTCTGGCAAGTTATTTTATTTGCTTTTCTAAGCTGCTGCTATAAAACTCATTCAAAACCAGTTTTTCATTATTTAATGGCATGAGGAAAGGATCACAATATATTAAGTATTTAAAAACAGGTTTTAAAATGAATTATACGCTATGAGTCCAACTATGTCAGAAAGAACAATTTAAGTGTTATGAGTGCATAAATGTATACAGCAGGAAGAGATAATAAAAATGGCAACCTTAGGTTTCTCTGCAAGAAATTATTGCAGGCATTTCCTTTTTTGTGCTTTCCCATATTTTCCAATTTTTTAAATAACAACTCATAATTTACATAATCAGAGAACAGTAACTTAAAAAAAACCTGTTTGTTGTCACCCCTCCTGTGGTGGGTCACTGACCGCCTTCACAGACACAGCCACCTGGGATGGAGGCAGCAGAAGACGTGGGTTTGCATCCCAGTTCAGCCATGTAACCAGCCACTTTCTAGAAGTCCCTTGCCTTCTGAGACTCAAGTTTCCTCACCTGTAAGCAGAGTACAACCTGCTTTGTCTAATTCTTGGGGTTATTGTAAGATTCTAAGTTTTAAAACAAGATAATGTATTGGGAAACTAGACACTTAGTGGGTGACATTCACGTGATAACACATTCTCCTGGTGGCCCACGTCTCTGTGGCTAGGACTTTTCAGCCTGATTTCTTGCTCCTCTTCCTCTGCCTGGCTGTTCAAGGTGAGAAGCTCTTTGAAGCTCAGCCCAAGACCACTCCTTCTTCCCAGCCTATTCTCTCTCCCCAGATGAGAGCATCCATTCCTGCAACGTCAGTTACCACCTGGGTATGACTCACAAGTTGATGTCTCCAGCCTAGACTTTCAGGCCTGTATAGCCAACTACTTTCTAAATATAAAAACTTGACTTTCTCACAGGCACCTCCAACCTAACACATCCAGAATTAAACCTAAGACCTTTCCAGGTCCCACCACAATAAACCTGACCTTTCTCTTGTTTTTTTTCTCAGAGATTGCTGCCAGCATCCAACCAGATGTGCAAACCAGAAACCCGGGAGCTTCCCTAGCCCCTCCCTTCCCTGCATAACCCATCACCATCCCTTCACCATTTTACACACCACGTATCTCCAAAACCTTCACCCTGTCTATTTCCACTGCCATTACTACGGCCCGAGCCATCACTGTCTCTCACCTGGATTATGGCAATAGGCTCCAAACCGGAACTCCCGCATCTACTCATTGCTTCCTCAGTCCATTCTCCATGTGGCATGCAGAGAAAGCTTTTATAAAAGCCAGCTTTACTGAGGTATAATTTACATGCAATAAAATTCATACATTTTAAGTATCTGTGAGTTTTGACAAAGGTATCCATTCATGTAACCAGCACTCAATCAAGACAGAATATTTCCAGCACCCTAGAAAGCTCCCTCCTGTCCTATACTCGATGTCTTTGCTGTCACCCCTAATCCCAGGCAACTGAGGACCTGATTTTTTTTTCAGACACGCGGGGTCTTTCTCTGTCACTCAAGCTGGAGTGCAGTGGCTCACTGCAACCTCGAACTCCTAAGCTCAAGTGAGGATATGATTTTTTATCATTATAGATTAGTTTTGCTCGTTCTAGAATTTCATGTAAATGGAAACATATAGTAGGTACTCTTTGTGTCTGGCTTATTTCATTCAACAAAACATCCCTGAGATTCAACACGTTATAGCAGGTACCAGTAGCCCGTTCATGTTTATTGCTGAGTAGCACTCCATTCTATAACTACACCTCAGTGTGTTTGTCCATTCGCCTGTTGATGAGCATTTGGGTTGGTTTCAGATCAGGGCTGTTTGGAACTATCTTTTTCCCATCCTTTTATTGGCCTACCTGGGTCTTGATAATTAAAATGCATCTTTTGTAGGCATCCTGTAAGAGAGGCTTATTTTTTTTTTTTTATTTCAGCAAATTATAGGGGCACAAATTTTTGGGTTTCAAATAATGCCCTTGCCCCCCCTCCCTCCACAATTCTGAGCT
>VBSM01000725.1:4250266-4263940 GCA_008086735.1 Cheirogaleus medius
CAAGCAGCAACCCTGTTTGTTAGGTGAACCTAAGACGGAACGTATGACTCTCACATCGCTCTGGGCTGGGCACGTACTCCTTTCTCTCAAGGTTAATTCTTAAGCTGCACAATTATATGGCAAGCCCTCAACAACTCATCTTCAACAAAGGTGCCAACTCATAATTGGGAAAGAACAGTGCTTTCAACAAATGACACTGGGAAAACTGGATAACTATATGCAGAAGAATGAAACTAGACCCCTATCTCTTACCACACACAAAAATCAAATCAAAATGGATTAAAGACTTGAATCTAAGACCTGAAACTATGAAACTACTAGAAGAAAACATTAAGGAAATGTTCCAGAACATCAGTCTAGGCAAAGATTTGTTGTGTAAGACTTCAAGACCACCAAAGCAAATATAGACAATTGGGACCTGATGAAGTCATTGCAAAAAAGCTTTTGTGCAGCAAAGGAAACAATCAACAAAGTGAACAGACAACCCATAGAATAGAAGAAAATATCTGCAAACCATCCATCTGGCAAAGCATTAATAACCAGAATATATAAAGAACTCTAACAACTCAATAGCAAAAAAGTAAATAATTCAATCTAAATTGGCAAAATATTTGAAGAGACATTTCACAAAAGAGGACATACAAATGGCCAGCAGACATATAAAAAATGTTCAACATCACTAATCACCAGAGAAATGTAAATCAAAACTATAATACAATATCATCTCACCCCAGTTAAAATGGTAAAAAAAAAAAAAGAATATAAATGTACTTATTACCACTGATCCATACACTTACAAATGGCAAAGATGGTAAATTCTAAGTGTATATTTTACCTCAATAAAAAAGTCTTAAAAGAAAAAAAAGAAAAATCAGATGCATAGTAAACTACTGAGACTCTGAAACAAATTTAGAATAAAGCATACTTGCAAACCAAATTTAAGGTAAACTGAAAAAGGCTTTCCAAATGTTGAAGTTTGCATTTCTCTAATAAGACAAAAATATGGCTTAGGAAAACCAGCATTTCTCTCCTTTTATAAGATTTATAGATCCTTAAAATCAATTGTTAGCTATTGTAGCATGCTTGTTCATTGGATGTTGCACAATATATATATGCCATGACTAATGTTCTTGAGGAGCTTTGTGTTCACAGTATCTCATGGATATGAATTTTAATCATGAGCTATTCTTGGGGTTATATAGCATTTCAGTTTTTTGGGAAGATAAAATTATTGTAATACAAACATTCCTTGTAGTAAATATTTATATTATGAGGGGTTTTTTGTTTGTTTTGTTTTGGTTTTTTTTTTGAGTAGTAACAGAAGAATTTGTTTTCCACCTTTGCTATCATCTAACAATTTGCAACACCAAGAAGGAACCAAATCTTTTTTAAAAAATGGAAGAAAAAAGAAAATTTGACATTCATGATTTAAAAACTGAAGGATCCAGCTTACTAAAAAGAGATCAAAATATCCAAAACTTATTATCTAAAGCCTTAAGTCAAGCTCCAAAATTCTCCTCCCTCAACATTTTTACCTTAACCAAACAAACACACAGAGCATTAGCTTAAGCAATAAAAAGAGAGACATTATATTCTCCATCAAGAAGTGTGGTGTATACTACAGCATGTGAGAGAGCATCCTGTTAGAAATATCCAGGAGAGTAGGACACAGACTACACTACTAATGGCACAGAGTAGAACAAAACAAACAAAATAGGCTCTATAAGTACAACAGTCATAAATTTTCTATTTTTATTTATTTCTTAAGAAAATTTCTATAATTGTTTTGATTTCAAATATTTTGTCACCAGGATGTCCTAGAAATTTTAATATTTCTGGATCAAAATTATATTTATTCTACAATAGAATTACACCAGTTCACTATAGTACAATACACAAGCTCATGCAATCCACCCATTCTAGGACAGGCCTTTTGTTCAAAGATACCTTTCATGAGTTTTTAGTTTTAAAACAGGTTACCATAGATGAGGCCTCTGAAAAAAAAGGCAAAGGTTTCTTCCCAACCAAAGCTAACTAGCTCCAAGAAAGAAATATTTTGAAAGGATCTTGTTACCTAAATTGTTAACATTCATTATCTTAAGAGGTCCTGTTATAATGACAGACACTCTTACAGACGACTCTCCCCATCCCTTCAATTTCTAAAAGTTACTAAGGATTTCAGGTATTTCAAAATTTATTTCCAGATGTCACCATTTCTTCAGAGTAGTTTGTCTCACAGCTAATTTTCAGAACAAAAAATCCTTTCTTCTCTAACTTCGGTTGTGCTTTTCAACTCTGTAATGCAAGCCCTGTTGAATTTCAAGCTGTAGTTAATGCCTTGTAATTGTTTTAAGCAGGAGAGAAGGGTAGGAAAGCGGTGAGGAGAGAGAGTTCACAGTAGCGCTTTTAGTGGGAAAAAATGTAAAGCAGGGAAGTCTCAAGTTCTGGCCAGTACATCAGGAATGATATGGGAAAGTCAAGGGACTCCAATCATATATAATAATAACTCTCTTAGGTGACTGAAAATGCCTAGAACAGTGAATAAAGGAAGAGGGAATAATTCATGGAAATCTAAAAAAAAAAAAAAAAGACTCTAAGATCAATTAAAGCTTAGGAAGACTTGAAAGAAAGAAAAAGTTTGCATATATGTATAAAGTCACAGTGTGGCCAAAAAAATAGCACCTGGCTTAAGTAATAAAATTTCTTAAAGCCACATGTAGGAATTTTCACCAGACAACCCCAAGTAATTCAATCTAGTGATAGTTTGATGCAAATTGATAAGGCTATTTTTTCCTAAAATGTTTTCTAAAAGTGTTGGCTCAGTCCTCCCCAACTCTCCTGTCAGGATTGCATGAGACAATAGTTCCTGTGTAAGGCTGTCAGTTTCCAGGGTAAATGGTGCTTACTTTCTGAGAAGTGGTAGTTATAATTTCAACCTTAAGGAAAGGAAAAGAAAGAAAATCCTAGAAAGGGGGAGATGGAAAAAGCAAAACAGATTCCTTGTCAACAGAAAATACAACATTTAAGAGCTATTTTGAGATAAGGGAACAAAGATTTTGTGAAAAAGCAGATATAACAAAGAATTTGACTTTATTTTTGATATCTGGCCACTGATAGCCTTGAGCTTCCACACTTTTCTCCCCACCCCACCACGTATCAGACTTTAGATAAGGAAACCCACGGGCATCGTGCCTGAGCTCTTGGCACTGGCAGAAGCTCGAATCCCCCAATCACATACCTGAGGATGCTCTCTAGCTCCACACCCTAGCCACTAAAAAGGCCCAACCTCCTCGTGCCATTTTGGACCAGCTTACATCTACCCTGATCTCCACATAAATCCTTTGTTTGAATAACAAACTTTCCTTCAAATTCTCTTGGTGTGTGAAGTGTCATCAGTCTTGACATCTGACTATTAACTGAATCCATCATCCTCTGTTGGGTATGTGCTGGGGATAGAATCTTTGCCCTACACATTAGAGCAAAGATTTATAGGAAGGTGGTATTTGGACATATAATTAACCATGAGTTTCTCTATTTTGTTTAGACATAGCACTATTTCCATCAGTACAAATTGGGCAACAAGCTCAATTTTTTAACAACTAGAATTCCGTGGCTTATTCCTCAGGTTAGGAGGTAAAAATGACTGCATGGTGACATCAGACATTTTCAGGTATAGATAAAAATACACACATACATATATAAAGATTGATGTCTAGAGTCTATTAGGCTATTTGAGATATTGGATCACTCCTTCTTCACTTGGATTTGTGATATTCTCACAGCTAATCCTTTGCAGGAGAAAATGGGGCTGGGGGCATTTTCATCCCTCAAAGTAGAAAAGCATCACAAATGTAACAACCTGTGAAAGTATGATTCTTTGGTATTTAACAAAATGCAAAGTCTGAATGAATTTGTCCATACTTTCAGGGAGATTCTCCACTGTGAAGTCTCTGATGTCTGATAAGGGCTGAACTACACCTGAAAGCTCTGCCACATTTGTTACACTCACAAGGTTTCTCTCCAGTGTGGATCCTCTGATGTCGACTAAGATGGGCGTGGCCCTGAAAAGCAGCGTCAACGTTGGCCTCTCCGGCGAAAGCGGACGGGAGCTATGGAGAGCGTTTAATAAACCATCAAGGGGCGGGCGTGGTGGCTCACGCCTGTAATCCTAGCACTCTGGAAGGCGGAGGTGGGCGGATCGCTCAAGCTCAGGAGTTCAAAACCAGCCTGAGCAAGAGTGAGACCTCGTTTCTACTAAAAATAGAAAGAAATTAATTGGACAACTAAAAATATATAGAAAAAATTAGCCGTGCATGGTGGCACATACCTGTAGTCCCAGCTACTCAGGAGGCTGAGGCAGGAGGATTGCTTGAGCCCAGAAGTTTGAGGTTGCTGTGAGCTAGGCTGACGCCATGGCACTCACTCTAGCCTGGGCAACAGAGTGAGACTCTGTCTCAAAAAAAAAAATAAAAAAATAAATCATCAAGGACTTTTTTAGGGGGAGAAGATGGGAGGTCGGGAGAGTAGAGGCCCGGTCCGGTGGGCTTGTCCCCTTGGTCGCTCTCCACTGAGTAAGCGGGGCTGCAGCACTACTTCTGAGCGCTCGACACCGCAGTCCCGGGCCTGAGGCTCTGACTCTTTCCAGGCATCCTGACGGATGCCCCAGGCTCTCACATTCTGGCTGCTGTCGCACACAACGGGTGCCCGGTCACTGGTCCCCACGGCTCTGCACCCTTACCTCAGAGCACGTCGTCCTTTCACCGCCGTCTGGGTTCCTATTACTGAAGTGCTGTGTTCTGACTCATAGAGAGGTGGGGCCCTTCCTAGGCCATCTTAGCCCCACAGTGTTTATATGTCTCTGCCCAGAAAAGTGCCCTGTTTTTCTTATTTGTTATTTCGTGTTTCCTAGCCACGTTCATATGCATCATTCCTCCAAATCCCTTGGTCATTGATTTTATATTTATCCAGGTTCCATTAATTCAGCCTCTTGTGGGTACATTCTGCACCTCACTCTCCATGACAGGCCCATCGGGATTTAATCCTACTCAGTTCTGCTGGGACATGGATGAAGACAGCTGAGTTGTTGCTCTCTTCTTCGTCACTTCCGGAATCAGGTGTTGAGAGGGTGCACACTCCAACTTTTAGGACAGCCCCGGGCCACCACCTCCACCACCACTGCACAGCTGAGATCTCTACCTAAATTCAGCCTATCTAATCTTCACACCTGCACTCTGGATCTGGTCTTTCCAAGAACTATTTTGGCCAGAATGTGATAGACATCCACAAAGATACTACTGTAAAGAAAGAAAAACCTCAATCATGAGATCCTTGGGCCAGGATTTCTGAAGAAATGCTGAGGCCTCTACAATTTTGGGTTCAGTGACCCCAAGAGAAACCCCACAGGACACTCTACCAGCTGGACTTCCCCTTCTTTTCCCTCACCCCAAAATCCCCAAAGCCTTCAGGAGTCACTTTTGATAATGGTTTATTAATATTAGCGTAAGGCCGGGTGCGGTAGCTAACGCCTGTAATCCCAGCACTCTGGGAGGCCGAGGCGGGTGGATCGCTCAAGGTCAGGAGTTTGAGACCAGCCTGAGCAAGAGGCAGACCCCATCTCTACTAAAAAAACAGAAAGAATTTATCTGGACGACTAAAAATATATTTATAGAGAGAGAAAAATTAGCCCGGCATGGTGGCGCATGCCTGTAGTCCCAGCTATTTAGGACGCTGAGGCAGGAGGATTGCTTGAGCCCAGGAGTTTGAGATTGCTGTGAGCTAGGCTAATGCCACGGCACTCTAGCCCAGGCAACAAAGCCAGACTCTGTCTCAAAACAAAAAAAATAATAATTATCGTAATAGGTGCAACAGGAATGGCAAGTTGTTGACAGTGACTGATAGATATATAAGGATTCATTGTGCTTTGCTGCTACTTTTGTGTATGTATGAAAATTTCCATGAAGTAAGTTTTAATAATAAAAATTAAATTTAAAAATATGGAAGGTTAGATGATGCCTCTTCTATGCTCACAATTTTTGGTTGGCTTCCCATTGCAGAGTAAAATCCAAAGTTTATATTATTAGGGTCTCATGTAATCAATTTAGTGCCACACAATCAGTATTTTTTAAAAAATGAAATAGAAAAGAAGAAAAAACACTAGAGTGTATTACATGTAATAAGAATAAGTATTGTTTCACTGAAATTTTGGTTGTTTGAGTATACTGTACTTGGTTGCAATGTCAAATGCATATTGTATGTATGCACACGTGTGTGTTTTCAGCAGGTCATGGTCAAAAGAGTTTGAAAATTATTGCTCTAGTGATCCGGTCTCCAGCCTCTCTCTCTCTTACACCCTGCCACTTACCATCCTCCACCCCCATGCCTCAATCCACTCTAGCCTCCTTGCTGTTCAACATGCCATGTTCTACCCTCAGATATATCCACAGGGCTTACTGCCCCACCTCCACTGAATCTTTGCTTGAATATCATCTTGAATACCAGTGTCTTCCCTCAACACAGTATATATATTAATAATAAAATAGAAGCCCTATAATATCACTCACTACTTCCCTTACCAGCTTTACAGTTTATCTTATGGCCCTTATTTCCACTTCACACATCATATATTTATGTGTTTGTTTGCTGTCTTCCTATCTCCACTCCAAATGTAAGCACTTCTGTTTTGCCCAATGTTGTATCTGAAGTAAGCACTTAATAAATATTTGTATTGTCCTCTGTATTCTTTATTAGGTTAACTCCTAGGTACTTTTTGTTGAGTTTGTTATGCCTGGTATCTTAAAATTATTTATTATGATATAAATATTACACATGTAAAAGAATACATAATGCTTGAAAATAATAAGACAAATGCCCATGTATCCACTACCCAGCTTAAGATGTATTGTGGAATGGTATATTACTTCCTGTTACTGTTGGTATAAAGGAATGTTATTACTATTAGTAAACTAACCTTGAATCTGGAAAACTCGCTGAACTTTATTTCTCAGTTTTAAAGATTTGTTGATTCTTTTAGGTTTTATAAGTAGATGATCATGTCATACCCTGTCACTAGCAAATAAGTAAAAAAATACATATGAGTTCATTTATTATGAGCTCATTTAATCTTTACAACTACCCTATGAAGCTAGTATTATTTATTGTCTCTGCATTACAGATGAGAGAAGTCAGGCATGAAGAGGTGAAGTAATGTGTCTGAGATCACACAGCAAGAGCCAAGATTTTAAATTTAAACCCTATAGTCTGGCTCCAGGGCCTGTGTGCTTCACCACTGCTCATACTGCCCTGAAGTAATTGCTATTCAAGTTTTGTCTTTTCTGCTCCAGCCTCTACCATCCACCCCACTTTTGTTGGTTTATTTGGTTGTGTTTTTTTTTTTTAATTACTGTATGAGATAGGCCCTTCTCTACTATATTGAACAGAGTTTTAAAAAGTTTAGGAGTTTAAAGAGAATACTTCTAAGCTCCTCTGTTAAATTCACATTTGCTCTAGGGTTTTGGCATATAGATTTATCAAATTAAGAAACTAATCTTAATCTAAATCTTTTTTAAAAACTTATTTTATTTTTGAATTGACATAATGTACATATTTATGAAATACATAGTGATGTTCCTATACATACAATTTATAGTGATCAGATCAGTGTAATTAGCACATTATGTGCATTCCCTTATATCTCACTGAATTTCCTTAAGGTTATTATTTTGAATTCTTTTTCTGGAATTTTGTATATTTCCTTTTCATTGGCATTTGTTACTAGAGAATTATTGTGTTCTTTTGGAGGTGCAATGTTTCCTTGCTTTTTCATGTTTCATGTGTCCCTACATTGATTTCTATGCATCTGGTGGAACAGTTGCCTCTTCCAATTTTATGGAGTAGGTTTTGTAGGAAAAGACTTATTCATATAGATGGATCTTGGGGTATCAGTTTGGTGGGGTATGTTGGCTTTTATTCTAGGTGGATGCAGTAGTGTGGTCTCCATGTAGTTTTATCAGCTGTAATCCATGCTAGTGACATTTGTGAATGTCTCAGTGGCCTATACTGAGAGAGTTTGTGGCAGTGGTGGTGCAGCTTTACTGAGAGTGGGCTCCTTGGGCTGTTTCTCAGGTCAGGGGCATGTGTGTGCACACTATGGGTCAGCCTACTTGGGGTCTGGCTTATGGAGGTTGGAGCCACAAGGCTGTTACTCTGGCTGGAACATGGACATGCAGTTACTCGGCCAGCCTAGGAGCATGCCTGACAGTGGCTGTCCACTGGGCTGTTTCCTGTGGCCCAGGACACTGGTACTAGTCTGCTTGACTAGCCTGGAGGCATGTCTGCCAGGGGAAGCCTGCAGTACTATTTCTCAGCCCCGGGACAAGTACACATGATATTTCAGCTGGCCTGGGTGCGTATCTGCTGGAGCACACACCTTATGCTTCTAATCTGGAGCAATATAGCTGTGTGAATTCCCAGACGCTCTCCAAACTGGGCTCAAGGCTTGCAAGGACTGTGGGTCTCTCCAGAATTAAGGACTGTAGGTCCTTACTTTTCAGTAGCTATAGAGACAGGTGACATTCTTCTGCTTACCCCTTCCCTGCAAGGGGAAGTCCCTTCTGTCTCCAGGCCAATCCAATCTGAGTAAGGGAGATGGGACTGCAGAGGTCAGGTGCTTCCAAGCTGCCTTCCTGGGCTTCCAATCACCTCAGGTGCCTGTCTACTCCCTCACTACAATCCACAACTCACCCTTCAGCACTCCAGTCAAACCTTAGCTCTTTATATGTTGCCTTGGTCCTTTCTTATGGGGGGGATAAGAGTCAGATCTGTCTAGTCAGCCATCCTGCTCTATCTCCAATTTTCTAATGTGAACTTTTCTTAATCTAAATTAAGAAACTAATATTTTACCTAATCATTAATAGATATTGAACTTTATCAAATAATTTTTGTTTGTATTGAGTCAGTCATTTGGTTTTTCTTCTTTAAAGTTCATTAATGTAACAAATTTCATAGCTAAATTTTCTGATGTTAAACTTAACTTGGCTATGATATAGGTTAAATTCAGTTGACTAATACTTTATATAGGGTTTTTGTACCTATGTCTATAAGTAAAATAGGCTTATAATTTTCATTTTCTTTCCTTGTAGTATCCTTATCCATTTTAAGAAACAAGGACATATTAAATTACTGAAATGAATTTGGCAGCTTTATCTCTTTTTATTCTCCTGGGGTTTTTTTTAGGGTACCTTTTTTATAAGATAGAGATTTATTCCTTGAAAGTTTGGTAGAATTTGGAGTGTGGTCTCATATTTTAATTTCTTTTATAGTAACTTAGCTATTGGAGTTTTCAGTTTAATTTTGTACCATTTTTCCATGTCATATTTTCCTAAATTTATCTACTTCATCTGTGCTTTCAAGTATATCAGTATTTAATAATCTCTGTTGTGTCTCTATTTTTTCTGTTTATTCAATCTGTATGTGTATATCTTCTGCTTTTTAAAAATTCATCATTCTCATTTGAGATTTATGTATTTATTCATCTATTCATTGAACCAGCTTTTGGTTTTAATAATCTTCTTTATTGGTTTCTGTGTATGCTACTTCACTGATTTTGACCATTTAATATTTCTATATTTCTTGTTCCTTTGGCTTAGTCTGTTCTTTTTTAGCTCCTTGAATGTACTCCTTAGCCTATTTGTTTCCAATTTTTCTTAAATGTATTTAAAATTACATATTTTTCTCTAAGTACTCTTCTAGCTGTGTCCTACAAATTTTGAATAATTTTTTTCATTGTGATTCAGATCTAAGTATTTTCTCATTTCTTTCATTATTTTCTCTTCAACTCAAAATTTATTTAGTACTATATTTTATTTTTCTTTTAATATTCAGAAAGAGAACTTTTAATCTCTCTTATTTTTATTTCTAATTTTGTGGAATATTGTCTAAGAGCATAGATCTGTGCTGTCTAATATGGTAGCCAATAGGCATATGTGGACACTGAGCACTTGAAATATGTCTAGTCTGAATTGAAAAGTGGTATAAGTGTAAAACACCCAAGATAGTACAAAAAATACAAATTATCTTATTAATAATTTTGATATTGACCATAAGTTAAAATAAAAATATATTGAATATGTTGGGTTAAATAAATATATTTATATAATTAATTTTACCGCTTTTTAAAAATGTAGCTACAAAAATTACATATGTGGCTTACATTTTATATATGTATGTGTGTATATGTATATATACATATATATATAATGACATAGGACACAGATGTATATTATTTTTAAATCATTGTCTTCTGTATTTTAGCAGAGTCAATTTTTCTAAATAATGCATGTGTGCTAAAAAAAAATGTATATTCTCTATTTCTTGCATGTAGAGTTGCAATGTAGATCTATTATCTTGAGATTTTTAATCCTGTTATTGAAACTTTTAAAGCTCTCCTACTTTTTTCTACTTGATATATTAGTTTCTCAGAAGGTTATGTAAAACTTTCCTACTACAATTATTGATTTATCCATCAGTCATTATATTTTTTGGATCTCTCAGTTCTTTTATAAGTATATAATGAATCCAAACAAGATGGTGTGGACTTATTTCTCCCTGTTCCTTCCTGCTGAGTACACTATAAACACTGGAAATAACAAACAAAAACTCTGACAGATGGAAAAGGAACAGAGGACTTGGCAGAGGGAGACCCTAGTACTGGAGGAACAGCATGTTAGCAGGGCATCTTACAACCCCACACCTAGCATTAGAAGGTGGCCCAGGTAGGCTCATTGCTCCCCCTGTAGAACTTGGGCCCCACCAATAATACCAGGTGAGCCTAGGGGGATGGACTGGAAGTCCCACTGACAATAGGCAGTCAGAAATGTGTTCTTCCCCATTCTGGCTGAGACTCTCCTCCCCAATCCAGAACACCAGGAGTGGGAATCCTGCCGCAGCAATGACTGGCCTGGTCAGGCCTGGGAATACCCACTCCCCTACCCTAACACACACATAACCCAGGCGATTGGTTAGTACTTGCAGGTGGAAATCTCACCACATACAGGGCCCAACCCAGGAAGCACTCTTTCTCCTCATAGGCTGGAGAATCCCTTTCGCCATCTTGGCCCAGCCTGGACAAGTTCCTTCCACCCACTCAGGCAGCAGCACCAGGGACCAGTATAAGGCCCAGAACAGACCAAAATGCACCACAAAGACTCTTAAGATTAAATTGTCATTGGAATCACAGACCATAAAAGCATGACAAGGCCTGTATACTAAACCTAAACAAAGTGGCTACCTTCTAAACTAAAAGATTTAAATAGAAGCCAGAGTTTCCTGATATAATAGCCAAAATATCCAGGAATTAATAAAACATCACCCATTATACAAAGAATCAGGAAAATCACAACTTGAAAGACAAAAGACCATCATTAAAGCAATACTGAAAAGAATCAGATATTGGATTCATCTGACAAGGATTTAAAGTAGCCATCATTAAAAAAAGTTTCAGTAAGAACTTACAAATTCTCTCAAAACAGAAGAAAATATAGAAAATCTTAGCAAAGAAATATAAGTTATAAAAAGAACAAAATGAAAATTATAAGACTAAATAAAACAATTACTGAAATAAAAAAACTCACGGGATGTGCTTCATAGTAGAGATGACAGAGAATAGAATCAGTGAACTTTAGGAGACATCAGTAGAATTTATCCTTTCTGAACAACAGAAAGAAAATGGACTAAAAGTAAGTGAACAGAGCCTCAGGAACCTGAGGAACAATGACAAAAGATCCAGCAATCTTAATATCAGAGTCTCAGAAGAAGAGAAAAAAAGAGTGGGACTGAAAGAGTATTTAAAGTGATAATGGCAGATAACTTCACAAATTTAGTTTATATCCAAAATTATGAGAAACACAAATTTACAGATTCAAGAAGCTGAACAAAAACCAAATAAAATAAACTCAAAGAAATCTCTACCAAGATATATCATAATTAAAATGCTACAAAGCAAAGACAAAGAAAAAGTCTCTATAGTAGCAGAGAGTAATGTGACATTACCTATAGGAAAACATGAATTTGAATGAACAAGTATCTCATTTGAAATCAAGAAGTCCAGAAGAAAATGGCACTTAATAAACAAACAGAAAACAGCAAACATATACTTGAAGCCAAACAGCACAAAATATTAACACAAAATATTAAAAACAAGGTGATGGCAAAATATATACCAGGCAAATATGAACTTTAAAAAAAGCCAGATAACAATGTTATTGTTAATAAAATTAAATTCAAGATAAAAAACATGATAATGAACACAAGGTGAACATTATATACTCATAAAACTCATGAGGAGAAGGACAATCTGTTGTATTTGACCACATTTTTATTCTTTCAATTTTTCTTTTTCCCTGCCTGATGTTTCCTGGGATTCTACTCACCCTGTCTGTCACAGTGAGCATGTGGACACATCACAAGGCCTGACAACAGGTCCAGCTCACCTGCCACCAGTACCTAAGCACAACATGGGTCGGGAAGATTACAACCACCTCTTGTATCTGTGCACTCTTCCTGGGGGCCTGGGGACTGGCTTGCCCACCCCATGGCAGTCACTACTAGCACCAGTGTATTCTGCCTGGAAGCCCAAGGGTTGGCCTGCCACCACTACCACCATCACTAACACCATGTACACTTCCCAAGGGCTTGAGGACCTGCCTACCCACACAGCTCACTGCTGTTACTGCTGGCACCTAGACAAGCCACTTAGAGGCCCAAGAATTGGCCTGCCTAGACTCTTTAACACCAGTGCCACGTACACTGCTCAAAGGAAGGCATGCTCAGCCTGCTGCCAGAGACCAGTGGGGCCCAGGGACTGGCCTACTTTGCATTCCCATTTCCAGCAAAGCTGCACCGCAGCCTCCACTAACAAACACAGCCTAAGCCACTGAAAAAAAATCATAGACACCACTGATGCTGTTTACAGTCAAAGAAATCATATGGAGACTATACTACCATACACACCCAGAATAAAAGCTAAACTGCCCTAATCAACCAACACTATAAATAGTGGAAAAAGTCTTCCCCTAGGAAAACCAATCTGAAACATTTGAAAAAGCAACTGTTACGTTAGATGCATAGATATCAATATAAGGACACAAGAAACATGAAAAACTAAGAAAACATGACACTTCTAAAGTAACACAATAATCATCCAGCAACAGATGCCAACAAAAAAGAAATCTATGAAATGCCTGAAAAAGAATTCAAAATAATAATACTGAAGAAGCTCAGTGAGATACAAGAGAACACAGAGAAACTATACAAAAGTTCTGAAAAACAATTCAGTATCTGAATGAGAACTTTAACAAAGAGATAGATATCATTAAAAAAAGAACCAAACAGAAATCCTGGAGCTGAAGAATTCAGTGAATAATAATTGGTGCTGGGAAAACTGGATATCCATATGCAGAAGAATGAAACTAGACAGACCCCTATCTCTCACCACAACAAAAATCAACTCAAAATGGATTAAAGACTGAAAAGTGAGAACCGAAACAATAAAACTACTAGAAGAAAACATAAGAGGCAGGGCGCAGTGGCTCACACCTGTAATCCTAGCACTCTGGGAGGTCGAGACAGGAGGATCCTTTGAGCTCAGGAGTTCGAGACCAGCCTGAGCAAGAGCAAGAC
>VBSM01000725.1:4264040-4287673 GCA_008086735.1 Cheirogaleus medius
AAAAAAAAAAAAAAAGTTGAATGGGACTATATTAAACTCAAAAGCTTCTGCACAGCAAAGGAAATAATCAACATAGCAAACAGACAACCTATTGAATAGAAGAAAATATTTGCAAATTATTCACCCAACAAGGAACTAATATTCAGAATATATAAGGAACTCAACTCAACATCAAAAAATCAAATAACCCCATTAAAAAGTGGGTGAAAGAACCGAATAGACATTTCTTGAAGGAAGACCTATAAATGGCAAACAGGTATATGAAAAAATCATCAGCATCACGAATAATCAAGCAAATGCAAATCAAAACTATAATGAGATATAAGTGTACCCCAGTTAGAATGGCAATTATCAAAATGACAAACAAATGCTGGTGAGGATGCAGAGAAAAGGGAATTCTTGTACACTGTTGATGGTAATGTCTATTAGTACAACCATTATGGAAAACAGTATGGAGATTTCTTAAAAAACTAAAAATAGAAATACCATACAATCTAGCAATCCCACTACTAGGTATTCACCCAAAGGAAATGAATCAGTATATCAAAGGGATACCTGTACCCCCCTGTTTATTGCATAACTTTTCACAATAGCAAAGAAATGGAATCAACCTAAGTGTCCATCAATGGATGAATGGATAAAGAAAATGCAGCATATATACATACATAATGAAATACTATTCAGCCATAATAAAAATGTAATACTATCATTTGCAGCAACATGGATGGAACTGGAGGTCATTGTGTTAAGTGAAATAAGCCAGGCACAGAAAGATAAATATTGCATGTTCTTCCTCACACATGTAAGCTAAAAAAGTTGATCTTATGTAGATAGAGAGTAGAATGACGGTTACTAGAGGCTGGGAAGTTGGGGGGTGATGAAGAGAAGTTGGTTAATGTGTACAAACATACAATTAGATAAAAGGAGTAAGTTCTATTCTTCAATAGCACAGTAGGTGACAATAGTTAACAATATACTGTATATTTCAAAATAGCTAGAATATTTGAAATTTTCCCAACACAAAGAAATGATAAATGTTTTAAGTGACGGATATCCTACATATTCTGACTTGATCATTACATATTCTACTCATGTATCCATATATCACATTTACCCCATAAATATGAATAAATATTATGTATCAATAAAAACATTATATTTTCTTCTTGTAGTCAGTGCTGCTATTGACAAATCAGATTTATTTATTCAATCATTATTTGTTGAGGAGCCACAAAATGCCAGTTTTGTGCCACTGTTTTTTGACACTGGGAATTCATTTTTTTTATTATGGATTTTTTGTTTTGTAAGTGATCTGTGTTATGTCTCTGGAAGGTTTTAGAATTTCTTCTTTGTTATTTATGTTGTTAGATTTCACCATAACATGTGGTGTCTTTTCATAATTTGGTTTGGCTGAGTACTTTCAATATGAGGTCTTTAATTTTTATTTCTCTATAATTCTCAGTTATTATCTCTTAATATATTTCATCCTATCTTTCCCTTTAGGACTCTCATTATATAAATTCTAGTCAGTCTCCATATTGTTTAACATTTCTTTCATATTTTTCAACTTTTTATCCCTTCCTGATATCTTATGGAAGAGCAGAGTTCCTTGACCTGATATTCTAGTTTCAGCATTCACTCTGAAATTGTATACATTCTACTATTCAATCCCTCTATTGAATACTGTCTTTTAACCATCATATTTTTCACACTCAGTTTTTTTGTGTTTTGTTTTTATAACAAGTTTTTACTTGGTATTTCCTGTATCCTCTTTTATCACTTTTAGTATAGCTTTATATATATATATATATATATATGTATATATATATAAATTATAAATGATCCATTAATTCTGGTTCATCTATTATAGATTATTCAGTTTATTGTTTTTCTTTTATAGCAATAGAATTCTTAATTTTTCCCTGTGCCCAGATATAAGCTGGCAATGTAGGGAGGGAAGAGAACCCCAACCTGGGAGTGCTTCCCATACCTCCTTAAACTCACCAGAAGGGTACAAGCTACAGATGAATTATATGTTGTGGGGGGTGAAGGGAGTTATTCTGAATGCAGAGAATCTATGGGGTTAAAATTTGGGCATGACCACTCTCCCTTTGCCACCACTTCTGATCAGGTAACATTGTCCCTCAGAAAACCTCCCTACCTCCACCTCTTTATATAGTAATCATCTGGCTCACTGTGTATGTGAATGTGTGCATGTGTATCAGAGGTGATAGGAAGGTGAATGAAACCCTTTGAGGTGGATCTGCTTGTGTCTGTTGGTATCCACTCCTTTTCCAGCCCAGGTCCAAGGCTATCCTGTGCAATGGTGAAAGAGTGGGCAAAGACTTATCCAAGGCAATGTGGGAAGTGGATAGAAAGGAGCACCAAAAAACCCTAAAATGCACCCCCACTGCCTATAGAACCTCCCCACAAACCCCTTGTGGCATTTAAGAATCTTTCACTGCAGCAGCTACCATTACCTCCCATCTACACACACACACACACGCACACACACTCATTCACACACTCCAGGACCTACTGTAGCCATCTGTCTTCTAGAGGGTTTCAAATCAACTTTTCAATAGTTTCTCAATCCAACAACCTCTTCCACTTCCAGAGAATCTCCAGATTGGTTTGGGGAAAAGAGATAGCCTTTTATGTTAGAATGCTGTATTAGTTACCTTTTTCTGCATAACAATATTACCACATACTTAGTGGCTCAAAACAGCACACATTTAGTATCTAATAGTTTCTGCATGTGAAGGTCTGGGTACAACTTAACTGGGTCCTCTGCAGCCTGCTATCAAGGTGTCAGGCAGGAATAGGTCCTCATGGGAAGACTCTACAAGGAATGGTTCACTTCCAAGCACACCAGGCTGTTGAAAGGGTTCAGGCCCTTGCAGACTGTGGGACAGAGAGCTGTAGGTTCTTGCTAGCTGTTGGCTGGAGACCAGTGGTGATGTCAAAGCCAGCAAGAGAGAAGTCTCCTGGCAAGACCAACATTAGACTCATGTCACCTTTGTTCTGCTGTATTGGTTTGCAAGTCACAGTCCTACCTACTCTCAAGAGGAGAGGATTGCACAACGGGGTGACTACCAGAAGGCTTGGATAATGAGACTCACAAGTCTCTATTTGTGGGAGCTGGAAATCATCTTTCCCTGAAGCTTCTGAAAGCCATTGAAGGGTTTTAAGTAGTAAAGTAATATCACATTTTGTTTTAGAATGATCACCAGCCAAAAAGTGTGGATAACAGATTGGTGGGAGAGAAAACTTGAGTTAGGGAATCCAGTTAAGAAGCTGTGACTGTAATCCTATGGAAATGGTGGTGGCCAGAAGGGGGACTAAAGAAAGATGAAAAAATTGGAGAGGTAAGAAATATAATAAATAGGACTTGGTGATAAATAGATGGTGAGAAAAAGAGTTGAGAATACTCTGGTTGCGGCTTGTGCAAATGCGTGAGTGGGCAGTAATGTCATTCACTGAGAGACAAGTTGAGTTTTAGGTGGGTGGGTTAGTCCTCTAACAGAATTGAAGAAACCTAACCACTTTCCCTTGAGAGTACAACCTTTTTATATATATATAAATCTAAACTAAATTTTATGCCTGCAAAGAAGTTGCTCAAATTTGTTGAAACTGGTTCAATCTTTGCAATTCATTTCAAATACATGAATTTTTAGGATTACAAGTAGTCTATGAAACACGAGAACTTCGTATCTAGTGTACAAAGAGGAACCTGCTCTTCCTAAAAATATCTTTCATATTTTTTCAAGGCAAAAGATGAGTTTGGGGAGAAGAGAACTATGGATAAAAGCTCTGTACTCTATCTAATACATCGCACATCAGAGTGATTTGAGCACCGTGCCGAAGGCACCTGCGTAGACAAAGCGCAGGGACGAGCACGGACTCCACTTCACGTCTCCGGTGTTCCCGCCCTCCCTCGTCCCGGGGGTCAGACACAAGGGATGCGCCTCGAAATCTCGCGAGAGGAAAAGCGCTCGCTGGTTCCCCGGTTCTCCCAACCGCGCCACGCGCTCCCACCTGCTGAGAAACGAATCTGCAGTCGCCCAGAGGCTTCTGGGAATCGTAGTTCCGGGTGGGATGAGGCCGGCCCCCCGGCGCCCCGCTCCTTCTTACGCATGCGCGACTCCGAGCCGGCCCCAGAAGTTCGTAGCCTTTGTCAGGCCGGGGTGGGGAGGTGAGTTGGTTGTTCGGATGCCGCTCGTCTCGCGTCGGCCTCCGTGGTGGCCCTCAGGTGCCGTTCTGTGCCGAGTCGGGGCTGTGCCGAGTTCCGTGCCGAGTCGGGGCTGCAGTGCGCGTTCGTGGAAGGGCCTCGAGCGCGGACGATGAGCCCCATCCCTTCACGCTCTGGCCCGAATCCCTCCCGCGCGGACACGAATGCGAGCGCGGGGCCGGCGGGCGGGGCGGAGCTGGCGGGCGCGGGGCAGGCGCGGGGCTGGCGGGCGCGGGGCAGGCGGGCGCGGGGCAGGCGCGGGGCTGGCGGGCGCGGGGCAGGCGCGGGACTTGGGCCAGGCCCCCGAGCGTGGCGGGGGTTGTCTGCGCTCCGTGTGCCTCGGCCGCAGCCGCGACGCCATCTCTTCCAGGCGCTCGGTCCCCCTGGGCTAGCTCCAAGCGGCAGGGACAGGCGTCTGAGGACCCAGCCTCAGGGATGCTGTCCCCGGCTTTCCAGGCTCGGGCTCCTGCTCCGTAGGACCGAGGCAGGCTCCGTGGTGAGCAAGAAACTCGACCTGACCTGACCGAGACCTTCTGCGGAGCTCCCAGAAGACTTCTTACTAGTCTGCCCAGAGAGGTCTGAATTGGGGTGAAGAGCAGGATCTTCAGAACAAGGAGGAGGTCGTGATCATGGAGATAGATTTGGCCAAAATGCCGGAGAAAAGAGGTGAGAATTGCTGAAGTGTTGAACTTGTGTCTTGGAAGGGCAAAATTCGTCCCGTGAAGGGAAGACGATTGCCTTAGTGAAGACGGCTCTTGGCATAGAGGGCTGTCTGTCTCCATTGTCTTAAGGCTTTTTGAGTGAGACTGGAAGACTTAGTATGGGAACACCCCCCTTTCCACTGCAGCTGGGCGCACAATGGACCCTTCAAAGCCACCCCAGAATTGTGAGTGAAATGTTGGTTTCTAAGGCATGAGCGTAGACTCAGCTACTTAATTTTCTCACATGCTCTTACTCCCAAATGATTATCCCCTCCTAGTCTCCATAAGTGGGAAGGGAATTCAGCTTTTTGGTTGGCAAAAATATTTTTTTTTACATATAAGAAAACAGGTATAGTAGTTGGTGATCGACTGCCAGTTCTAGACCGGTGTTTCTCGAAGTTTAATCTGTGACTACCTACATCAGAATTCCCCCTGGGTTGCTTGTTAGATTTCTAGATGGCACCCTAGACTCAACTAATGATAATTATTTTGAGGTGGGGTCCAGAAATCTTCATTACAAATAGGTTTGCAGGGTGATTTTTGAGAACCATTGAGCCTATTTCTCTGATACTAATTTAGTATAGATTAAGCTAGGAAATTAACTGACGTGTTCTAATTTCTAGATCAAAGAGTTCCATCTTCCAGAATGTGTTATAATTATAGCAATTGAATTTGAGCCTCGAGTAACAACGTGCCTGTATATTTTCCATGATCCTGGGAGGTGGTCTGTTGTTTTGGGCTCTCTTCAGTCTCAGTGTTTCTAGGGAGCATATGTAGCATGGTTTTTAGACTTGTAAATCTGAGTAGCAGGATAGGTCCTGGTCCCACCATTAATGTTTTCTTACCCTTAGCTCTGTCTTCCCAAGATTCTCCCCTTTCCTGGGAGAAGAGCACAGAAGAGGGAGAAGTAGCAGCTCTGCGCCTCACAGCCAGATCCCAGGTGAGTGTGAGTCTCCTGATTATTGGGGTTCTACTTTGTTTCTCAGAGTACAGATGCACACTGCCTTCGTTTTGATGTGGAGTTTCTTTGTCCACTGGATCCCATCTGAGTTATAATTCTAAGAGGCTACTTGAGGGACTAATAGTGAACTCAGTAGAAAATGTTTTCTACTTACCCATAATACTAGATGAATTTCTTCTCCATCTGTATTTATTGTCCCTAAACATACAGGTATGCAGCATTTCCCTTTTTTAGCCTACTATGCTAATTTCTGTGCTTGGTAATGTGGGAAACTATTTTAAAGATAATGCAGTGCATACTTCTTAAAACTTGTTTCTCTAGAGCAAACTGCAAACATGTGACTTTAAGAAGGAATTTAAGAAAGCACCTTGAGGGAAGTAATTATAAAAATAATAAGTACTCAAATGGTTCAAAGGAATGCTGGAAAAGGAATACCAATGAAGGCTTAATTTAAAGAGTTATGGCTAGAATCCAACCTCCAAGAAGAAGAAGGTTAAAGTATTATCTTGTCTGCAGGTTACTCTTATGTTGTTGCCCCTCACTCCCAAAGGACAAATATGGTAAATATTAGGAATTATTGAATTTAGGTGGTGGTTGTACTATATGAGTGATTATTGTATTCATCTTTCAACTTCTGGATGTTTGGAAATTTTTATTTAAAGGAAGCTGGGTAGAAATAAAGGAGCTGTCCATGGTTGGTGTGGCATACCACAACTCAAAGATTGCTCAATCAGTCTTTCTCGTTGCTACTATAATCCAAGGTGTAAAAAGTAGATATTGCATATTGGTAGTGTTTGTAAAAGTGATGTCTCGGGGCCCTTCATCTACTTGCCTGTCTCCATTGGCTTCTCAACTGCTTTACATTAATCTTGAAGACATTTTTAGTCAAGAAGCTTTAAGTTGCAGCTGATAAAAACTCGAACTGGCTTAAACACTAAGAAGTATTTATTGACTAACATAACGGAAAAATTCAAGTCTAGATACAGGGCTCAAGCAGTAATATTAAAACCTATTCTCTTCATTTCACAGACCTTTTCTCTCCATGGGTTTTGCTCTCAAGCAGGTTTTTCTTCTAGCCTGGAACAAGTTTAGGCTTACATCTCTCCATGTTAAGTGCTAGAGAAAAATGGCAGCTTCTCTCCTAGAAATTCCTGTAGAAGTGCTGGGATCAATTCTAATGGGGTGTTAGGCCCATTCCTGGACCAGTTATTGACCAGATCTAAGTACAGTTCTCTGTGGAATGTATCTACATGCACACACATATAAACACACATCCCACCCATGAGCCAGAGATACAGTCAATACTACCTGAACTACACAGACTGAAAGTGCCCAGGCATAGTGGCTAGAGGATAATCAGGGTACAGTTACCAGAAGAAGGGTGAATACTTCATATATTTCAATATTTTGTTATTAGATTCAAGATTGTTATAGCATCAGGGTGGATTGAACCTTTTATGGAAATTTTTAGAAATTCTTTGTTATTTTTCCATTTCATTAGATTTTGCTTAATGCTAATATTACAACTTTTTTTCTTATTAGAATTTGCCAGGGCTATTTTTTATGTTTTATTCATTAGATTTTCCAAAATACTAAAGTTTTAATTCTTGCTCATTGTAACAAGATGAACAGCACAGACATACAGAAATATAATATAAAGATAATACTACTTCTCTTCCCAAATTCAGTCCCTTACCTCTCCCTACCGAGGGTAACAATTTGATGTATATTTTTTCGTATTTTCTGTTGAGTTCAAACTGCTGTATTCGGACATGTGGTATGCTATATTTTCTTCCATTTACTCTCCAGTCCCCAACTTAATGATAGTATTTTTTTCGTTAGCCTCTTCCTTAAACAAGATGTGGCTTTCTTAAAAACCTTTTTGTTAGCCTATTCTGTAAATAGGATGTGGCTTTTTAAAAAACCTTTGCATAAGGGAGAAATATATTCGTTCACATGTAATATGTATGTTTCAGATTTTTCTTACCGTCTGTTTCCTATACTTTCTTTGTTTTGTTTTTTGTACTTTTCCTGCCATTTGTGCAATGGTTTGCATTTTCTGATCTTTTTCTTTCTAATTGGCAGTTAATTCCCATTGAGTGTTGATTTAGATATGAATATGCAGATTCTATGATCAAGGTCATTTTTCCTTTTCTACTTAGTGACTACATAGTGATTTTTACATTTAGTTTTATTTTCAAAGGATAATCCTTTTATTTCTTTTTCTTTTTTTTCTTTTTTTGAGACAAAGTCTTACTCTGTTGCCCAGGCTAGAGTCCCGTGGTGTTAGCCTAACTCACGCAACCTCAAAGCCCTGGGCTCAAGCAGTCCTCCTGCCTCGGCCTCCCGAGTAGCTGGGACTATAGGTGCACACCACCATACCTGGCTGTTAGTTGCCTGGCTAATTTTTTCTATTTTTTTTTAGTAGAGACAGGGTCTTGCTCTTGCTCAGGCTGGTCTTGAACTCCTGACCTCAAGCTATCCTCCCCCTCAGCCTCCCAGAGTGCTAGGATTATAGGCATGAGCCACCACGCCTGGCCTCTTTTATTTCTTAAATCTCAGAGTATTTCCATTTTTGTAAACTTTACTTTGAAATAATTTTAAACATAAGAAATGTTGCAAGGCCAGGTGTGATGGCTAATGCCTGTAATCTCAGCGCTTTGGGAGGCCAAAATGGAAGGATTGCTTGAGGCCGGGAGTTTGAGACCAGGCTAGGCAACATAGTGAGACCCTGTCTCTACAAAAACAATTAAAAAAAAAAATTAGCCAGGCATGGTGGTGTGCATTTGTAATCTTATCTATTCAGGAGGCTAAGGCCGGAGCATTGCTTGAGTCCAGGAGTTCGAGGTTACAGTGAGCTATGATTGTGCTATTGTACTCCAGCCTGGATGACAGACTGAGAGCCCATCCCTAAAAAATAATAATAATAATAATAATAAAAGAAATGTTGCAAATAGTACAAAAATTTCTTGAATATACTGTATCGCGATTCTCCAGAAGTTAACATTTTACTTTACTTTGCTTTATTCTTTTTCCAAAAGCAGAACATGGACATTGGTATAATACTATAACCTACTGACTTTATTCAGATTTCCCAGCTATCTCAGGTTTCTGTTTTTGGCTTTTATTCTGTAATTCTTTCTGTTTTCCTTTCTTGTTGTTCTTTTTCTAATTGATTTGTATGTTCTGCTCATTCATTTACATTTTTTAATGTTAAGGAGGTGTTTAAAGCTATGAAATTTCCTCTGAGTATAGTTTTAACAGTTTGGCATTAGTTTTTGCATTTTATTTCATTGCTGTTTTGATATTCTGATATGTTTTTTCAATTATCAGTTATTGCTCTGTTATATTTCTATTTTGGAATTTATTGAAATTTACTTACTTTTCACAAATGTTTAATGAATGTTTAAATAGAAGGTGTTTTCTATCCAGTTACAGCATTTGGTATTTATTTCAGAAACCTTGGAATATTATTCCCATTGTCTATGGCTTTACTTAAATAGATTCATATCATGTTCAATACTGATATGAATCTATCTCCTTATAATTTTTGTATTTTTTATCTTGTAGAAATATAATATTATGATATTTTACATAAAAAATTGTGTGTTATATCGGTACCCTTAGTTTTTTTTCAGGCACATAATTGATACCTGGTGACTTTACGTAGAATATTTGGAATCTGAATACTGTTAAGATACTTATATTTGTCACAGTCATTTCCCCTGTTGAATGTATCATAGGCCTTTGCTCAAGGGCCAGCAGAAACTGGGCATGAAAGGGAGGTTATGAAGTCACAGATAGTGAACAAAATTATGTTTTGTTTCTTAGGAAACAGTGACATTCAAGGACGTGGCCATGGACTTTACACCAGAGGAGTGGGGAAAGCTGGATCCTGCACAAAGGGATGTGATGCTGGAGAACTATAGGAACCTGGTCTCGCTTTGTAAGAATGTATTCTCACTGTGGCTCTGAAATCTGTTTATGGAGACATTATTACTTTATCAAAAGTGAAATAGTTTAACAAAGCCTCCACTTTTGCATTCAGGAGTCAAAAAATGTTCACTCTTTTGGGCCTCAAGAACATCTGTTTCTGCTCTAGGCTCTTGGTGAATGTTTTATACTTCTTTTATTTCAGTATTCTTTAGATTCAAGTGGCAGAAATCTAATTCATGCTGGCTTAAAGGGGAAAAAAATATTGATTCAGAAAATCAAATATATTATCAAGAATATGTTTTATTTATTTTTAATCTGTTGGCTTGATTTTTCCCTGTATTAGCTTTATTCTTAGGATCTCCCTATGTGGCAAAGGTGGCCATTAGCAGCCCTAGGCTTACATTATTCTTCTAGTTAAAGAGCTAAGCAAAAAGAGAAAATGATTCTATCCTGGTAGTTTCAGCAAATAGAGTCACATGCCCATTGGTAAAGTAATCACTAGAGCCAGAGATAGAGTACTCTCTGGCCAGTCCTTGATCCTGTGCCCAACCACTGTGTGTGTGTGTTTGTGTGTGTGTGTGTGTGTGTGTGTGTGCGTGCGTGCACACACACAAATGCATATGTTTGTATGGGGGGTAGAAGGGACTATGTTAGCACCTCCCAAACCTCAAGTAACAAATCCCCACTAAAAAGTGACTTTTTCCTGACTTAAGTATTACATAAGGTATACATGTAACAAAAGCATTTGTAGCTCCTTAATATTTTGAAATTTAAAAAAAGAAAAAAAGAAAGTGACTGTTAGTAAATGAAGGAGGAGGAAAGGAAAAACATTAGAAGACAAAAACTTGAATTACCACAATCACAATTTTGTGGTGCTACCACTGAAGTCTACTTTTTCCATCTTCTTTCCTAAGGTATGGACTAATCTGTAATATATTTCTGAAATTTCCTCACACAATAAGAAAATTAAGGGAAATTCTTTTCTTTTTCGACAGGCAAAAATATTTGTCTTTATAAATCCCATTTAACTCCTTACCAGGCCCAAACTCTTGCAGTAGATATTTTAAGCTCCATTTTGAAGTCCATCCTCCCTTACTCAAGATCTTCCTTAATATCTTGTAGTCTTTGTAGATCAAGGGGTTGGGACTATACTCGAGGATGGATCTTTGTGCCCATTACAATAGCTAAGTCTCATTTCTTTGTTCTTTGTTCTTTTTTTTTTTTTTTAATGAACAGGGCTTCCAGTTTCCAAACCTGAGAACTACAGTTTGGAGAATGGAAAGGAACCATTGAAGCTTGAGAGAAAAGTCCCCAAAAGCACCTGTTCAGGTGAGTCAGATAGATAGGAGTCTTCAGAAATGATGATAGCCCAGCAGGACGGTGAAGAAGTGGCACTCTTGAGTGCATAAGAAAGAACATTAGAAGTGCCTATATGCTTTTATTTTTCAAACATTTTGTTTTAAATTCTAAAGCATTTTAAATATATACAGAACTCCAAAAAATAACACTCATGTATGTATTCATCACCAAGATTAAACACATACTAATATTTTACTTCATTTGCCTGTTTTCTTCTTTCTTCCTTGCTTCCTTTTTTCTCAATATAAAATACATAAAAAGCGTCATAATTGTACACTTCTGTGAAGTTTTACAAATTGAACACATTCATGTATGTAGTGCACAGATGGAGGAAACGCCCTTACCAGCACCCTTAGAAGTATCCTTGTGCCCTCTTTCAGTCACCTCCCTCCTCCCATGCGTAACCTTATCCTAACTTGTAACACAGTAGGTTACTTTTGACTGTTCTTGAACTTTATATAAATGTATTCGTATTGCATATATTCTTGTGTCTGGCTTCTTTCACTGAACATTAGCTGTCAGATACATCCCTGTTCTTGCATGTCACTGTAATTCATTCATTCTCACTTTTGTATATTCTTTCTTGTGTCAATATACCAGTTTATTTATCCATTCTTCTGAAGATGGGTATTTGGGTCGTTTCCAGTTTTGGCTGTATGAATAATGCAACTATCTACATTCTTCTACATGTTTTTTGGTGAACACATATCTGCATTTCTATTGGATGTATACATACAATAGGAATTGGTGGGCCATAGGGTAGATTTATGTTCACTTTTGGTAGATACTGCTAAAGAGGTGATACTGCCAAAATCATTGTACCAACTCCCACCAGTAGAGTATGTGAGTTCTAGTTGCTCCACATGCTTAATATCAACATTTAACATTGTCTGTCTTTGCTTTAGACATTCTTATGGGTGTGTGATATCTTTTAATTTTTAAGAAAGAAAAAAATTACATATTCAAAGTCCTTTTATTCTCTTTCTCCCCTAAAAGTAGCCAATATATCTTGAAGTTGGTGCACATCATTTTTTGCATGTGTATGTGTATGTATACACACACACACATATATATGTACATGAAACAATATGTATATCTTGTTATACTTTTCTTTCTGTAATCTGATTTTTTTAAAACTTCATATTACATTTTGATATTAATCTATGTTACCATGTATGAATCATGTTTATTCATTTTAACTACTGTGGAGTAAGTCCATGTGTGAATAAACTGAACAGTTTATTTTTACTGTTTTGCCATTAGTAACAGAGTTGCAATGATCATCCTTTTATTGACTCCTAATGTTCATCTTCAGAGCGGGTTTAGGGTAGATGAGTGGAAGAATTACTGGGTCTTAAAGAATCATCACATATTTAGCTTAACTAGGAACTGCCAAGTTCCTACCACTATCCTGGCCAGCAGTTGATGTTAGACTTGTTGATCTTATGGGTGTAAAATGACATTTCATGTTTTTTAATTTGTATTTCTCTGAGTAATAAATATGAGTGAGTTTGAGCATTTCATGTTTATTGGCTATTCAGGTTTCCTCTTTTTTGAACTATTTCTTAAAATCCTTTGCCCATCTTTTAAAATTCAGCTATTCACATCTTTCTCTTGATTTTTTGGGGTTCTTTATACACTTTAGATACTAATACATGACAAAGGTATTAGCATCTTTAGATAAGTATTTGTATACTTTAGATACTAAGATACTAATACTTTTGTCATGAATTAGTATCTAAAGTGTGTTACAAATCAGTGAGAAAAAATTGGTCCTTCCGATCTTTGACTTATTTTATTTTATGATGTCTTAGGCATATAGAATTTTAAAATTTTAATGTCAGATTTATTGATTTTTTTATAGTTTGCTTTTTGTGAATTGTCTTCCTTATTCTAGTGTCAGAAAGGTAATCAGTACTTTATTCTAAAATGTTCAAGTTTTGTTTTACAGGTATTTATTTTTGTATATGGTATGAAATAGGAAATAAATTTTGTCTTTTTCTATGCTTAAAGCCAGTCCAACATTATTTACAACATTAATTATCTACAACATTAATTATAACATTAATTATTAACATTATTGAATAATCTTTTGTTACTGATTTGTAAAGCTAACTCTGTGGTAAACTCAGTTCTCCTATATATTAATACTTGGATCTGTTTCTAGGCTCTCTGGTTATTTATCTATCTATGCTGCAATAACATATTGTTTTCATTATACCTAATATATGTATCTCATAAAGAAAATTCTTCCTGAATATTCTTTTTTTTTTAAATCTTGTTCTTCTGGATACAGAGTTTTAACATCTTTTCCCTGGATATGTCTGTTTCTCATTGTAGCCTGTCAGTTTTTGTGACTTGCCTACTCACCACCCTTCTTTTTTGTGGGAGATATTGCTATTTTCTTCATGATCTGTACAAACTCTTTGTAGATGAGATTTTAACACTTCGTTGTAATGTGTTTTCTAGTTTTTGCCTTTCAATTTTGCTGAGGTTTTTGATGTACAAATTCAATGTTTTACCATTTTTTATTTTCTGCCTTTTGAGTACTGCTTAAAAAGTTTTTTCTTACCCCAAGATTACATAAATATTGCCTGTTTTCTAGTATATTTGTTTTTTAATTTTTCCTTTAAATCTTTAATCCATTTAATCCTTTTCTCTGGGTTTATCTTCTTAGCCTTTTTTGAATAATTGACTATTTGAATTGCTCAAGATTTGAATTTAATCTTCCTTCCTTTTGTACACCTGGAATCATAAACTTGAGGGCTTACACGGGCCAGGAGATAACATAACAGAGTGAAGCAAACGGGGTGGGAACTGGTAAACCAGAGGAGCACAGGCCTGAAAAAGCTGAAAGGAGTGGCCATCACTCCACTATCTCTAGCTCAAGGGCTGGCAAACTTTTTGTGTAAAGAGCTAGTTAGTAATTAGGCTTTGTGTGACATATGGTCTTTCTGCAACTACTCAGTATGCCATGGTGGTGTGAAAGCAGCCTTACACAATACATAGGTGAATGGGTGTGGCTGTGTTCCAGTAAAACTTTATTTAGAGAAATAGGCAGCAGGCTGTAGTTGCCAACCCCTGCTCTAACCAGTTGTTGTCATTCAGTATGCTTCCATGTTTTTTCAAGAAAAACTCCAAATTTGCATTTTTGTATGAAATCTCCCTATTTTTAAATGTTGGCAACTAATTTTAAAATTTTATATAAATAGTGTGGGCCATAGAAAACTTCTCTGAGGTCAGATTTGGCCAACTGGTCACCTGTTGGCAGCCTCTGCTTTCACCTTAGGTAGTTTCATCATTCCCACAACCAATTGCCTTCTGTCCAGATGAGCCAAATTTGTGTTTCCATCCTAGACCTCTCCTCAGAGCTTCTGTTCTGAACATCTGTGTAACTATTTGATGTCTCCATTGCTAATGTCAAAGACATTTCAATATACCATATTTAAAACTGAATGAACTGAATGCCTAAAATATGTCCAAATTCCCCATCCCCCAATAGGATCCTTTTCTGATACTTGTTTTAATGATACTCACTGTCTTATCAAATTATACATGCCAGAAATCTATGAACAGTCTTTGCATTTCTTCCTCTCTCCTTTATCCAATTCATCATTGTATTTACCTACTTATATTCAAAGTATTTCTTCACTGTTAACATTGCTTAATATCTCTTTTGTTTGCCTGGACTACTACGATAATCTCTCTGAGTCCACCTTTGCCCCCATATACTCCATTCTTTACATTGTATCAAGAATGATGTTTTCAAAATCAAATCCAGTCCTGTCATCTATTTGCTTTAAACATTTCAATGGCTTCTCATTGCCTTCAAGATAACAAAATCTTTGAGGCCTACAAAATTTTGCAAAATCTGGCTTTTATTCATTATTCCAACCTTATTTCACAGCTACTCTCCCTCCGTTTCTGTGCTCTATTATAGCAGTTCTAAGGTTTCGGCATCAAAAAGACCTAGTATAACTCTAAAAATTATTGAAGACCTTAAAGAGGTTTTGTTTATGTGGGTTATGTCTACCAATATTTATTGTATTAGAAGTTAAAACTGAGAAAAAAGTTAAGCTTTTAGTTAATTCATTTAAAATTAACAAGTGTAAACTTACTACATCTTAACACAGTATGATTTTTAAGAAAAAATACTATTTTCTGGAACAAAAAATGTTAGGAGAATGGCATTATTTTGCACTTTTGCAAATCTCTTTAATGTATGGCTTAATAGAAGATAGCTGTATTCTCACACCTGTTTCTCAATGCAGTTTGTTGTGATATGTTGTTTTGGTTGAAGTGTATGAAGAAAATCCAGCATCACACAGATATAAGTTGGAAAGGAAGGAATATTTTATAGCTTTTTCAGGTAATTATGGCTATTTTTTGGAACACCTTCAAAACTGAGCAAGTAGTAATTTCTTAAAGATGAAGTACAATCTGAAACCATCTGAAACCATATCCATAAATTTTTCATATTCTGTTACATTAAAATCTGTTGATCTTTTGGTAAATATTGGTTCACTAAGGTATACAGATCTTCCATGTTGATACTTGACATTGCACAATATTTTTAAAAATCACAATTTTTAATATCCCAATTTACCTTATCAGAAAAGTCTTTAAGTTTTTGGAATCTATCAAGCTCTTGGTAGATAAAAGTATTCTAAACCTTGTATTAAAATAATTTCTGCCTAAAAGCTCATATTTTATCAAATATTATTTCTTATTCTTGAAATAACAAGCTCACTTTGTTCATTTTTGAGAAATTATCTGCCACATACTCAACTTGGGTAACACAATTTGTCTTTCAGTCATTCTTTCACATAAAAATGCTGGTCCATGAAAAAAGTGGCTACTTCACCTCACAGCGCAAATGATCACATGGTGGTTTTCCTCAACCATTGTACTTTGGTATGAACAGAAGTGCCTTAAGAATATTTCCTAGTTTATCAACCCAGAATGTCAAAAAGACATATATTCAAGAGTTTGAAATTTAATGAAGGTAATAATATTTACTGTTTTCTTAGACATCTTTAAGTGAAATTGGCTTTTTTCTTTTTTTAACTGAGAATACATGGTGTGGAAGAATACAATGACTACTAGTAAGTTAGGCATCGTTGTCTTGATTTATGCTAAGTTATAAGCAGTTTTACCACCATTATTTTTGCATCATCAGTGAAAATGTCAAGACAATGAACAAGGCAAATAACATCTAAATTATTTTGAAAGCAGTTTTGAACTTACAGTCTCCCAGGGGTTCACAGACTATAGTTCAAGATCTCTACCTCTACCTACCTACACCAAGCTTATATCAGTTTATGTTTTATTTATTTAACAAACACATCTAGTATTTGTACTATGTCAGAGTTTCAAGTGCTTCATAAATATTTTTATTTGATGCTCACAAGGTAGGTATTGTTATCCTTATGAGGTGGGTACAGTTACTGCCATATCATACACATAAGGAAACTGAAGTAGAGAGGTTGAATAATTTGCCCAAATAACAAAGCTAGTATATAAGTGGCAGATCTGCGATTCAGACTCACGTGTTCTGATTCCAGAGTCCACCATATTCTCAACTACTGTGCTTTTCTGAAATATTCCTCATACCTCCACCTGGAATGCTCACATCAATGCTTTTGTACTTATCACCTGAAATACTCATTCCAGTTCCTACACTAATTTTATTCCACTCAATGATTTACTTCCTCAGAGAATCCTCTCCTTCTTATTCCCCCTCTTGTATTTTTTCATAGCTTCATTTGCCTTTTATTTCTCATTATTATCAACAGGTACAGTTTTATATTTATTTATGAATCTTAGATTAAATTCTCTCTTCCTCCATGTTTAGTGAGTATGTTTTTCCCTAGGGACCAGCACAGAGCCTAGAATATGGTAGATATTAAGTAAATATTGGTTGGATTAAGTGAATAGAAGATGAGTAGATAGGTAAATGAATAGAATTTATGTGGGTGTATGAAATGAGGGACACATCTCACTTAATTTTCTTCTAAACGGTTAATCAGTTGTCATGGCACCATTTGTTGGAAAATCTTGTTCACTGAGTGAAAGATCAGCTTCATATTACCTAATTCTTATATATACCTGAGTTTATTTCTAAACTTGCTCTTCTATTTCACTGATGTTTATTCCCTTGAATCACACTGTTTAAATTACTTTATCTTTATAAAATAGTTTTATATTATATGTAAAAATTTCAACATATTATATTAGATATATTTAAAGAGATTAGTCCCCATCTCTGCCTGCTCTCCTCTGTTCTAATATTTTCCCTATAGGTAAACATTTTTATTAGTTTTTCATTTATCCTTTTTTGGTCTTTGAAAATATAACCAAGTAGTATATATTTATTTGGATTCTCTCCTTTTTGATACACTAAAAAGTAGTGAACTATGTGTGGTCTTTTATGCCTTGCCTTTTTTTTTAACTTAATATATCCTGATGATCACTTTATAGCAACATATAGAGATCTTTCTCATTTTTTAAAAAGTTTTATAGTACTCCCTTGTGTATATGCACTATATATTCAATCATTTCTCTGTAGTACATATTTGAGATGTTTCCAGTCTTTTGTTACTTCAGTTAGCATTGCAATGAATAGCCTTGTGCATATATCATTTCATATATTTGTCATTATATCCTCAGGAGATCATAGATTTTAGATCAGGGACATACTATAAAAGCATTGATAGGAAGATTAAAAGTTACCAATACAATGCATATTTGGATGTGAATAGGATGAAAAGCTGGAAACTTAGAAATCATAACTGTACCTACACTTAGCTGATAATTGCCTGGATATTTATTACAACAGTAATTATTGTATAAAAAGTTGCTTCTCCCCATCCTGGTCTAGTGTATTTATTGCCTGCTCATCCACTGATATATTGCTTCATCTGCATCTCTTCTTCTCCTCTATTTCTGGTCATTTTTCCCCTCTTCTGTCTCTCCTAGATAGGGTGTACTCATTTTCTCTACACATACAGAGCATTTATTTCCGTCCATCTCATCTAATAAGAGTCAAATCAACTTGCTCTTTGAAGGCATGCTTTTCACATTCATTAACTCTTACCTATTACAGAACTGCCTTTTTGTTGAGCACAGAAAACAAAGGAAATTTGCATTTCCAATGTCTTTCAGACGTGGAGACTAGACCTGAGAACAAGGATTCAACTTCAGTGCAAGATTTTTCCAAACAAGAGTCATGCCAGGTTGCAATAATAGACAGACTGACAAGGAGTAGTGTCTATGACTCCAACTTGGAAACAGCAATTGAATGTGAAAATTGGTTAGAGGATCAGCAAGGAAATAAGGAGAGACATTTGAGAGAAATGTTTGCTCACATGAATTCACTCCCTGCAGAAAGAGATCATGAGCATGATATATACTGGAAAAAATTCAGTCAGAAGTCTGTCCTTATCACTGATGACAGAGGTCCCAAAGGATCCTATGCCTTTCATACACTTGAAAAAAGATTGAAACAGAAGTCAAACTTAATGAAAAAGCAGAGAACTTATAAAGAGAAAAAACCTCATAAATGTAATGATTGTGGTGAACTCTTCACCTACCATTCAGTGCTTATTCGACACCAGAGAGTCCATACTGGAGAGAAACCCTATACCTGTGATGAATGTGGGAAATCTTTTAGCCACAGAGCTAATTTAACTAAACATCAGAGAACTCATACGAGAATTCTCTTTGAGTGCAGTGAATGCAAGAAAACCTTCACAGAAAGCTCATCCCTTGCAATACATCAGAGAATTCACGTTGGAGAGAGACCTTATGAATGCAATGAATGTGGGAAGGGTTTTAATCGAAGTACGCATCTTGTGCAGCATCAGTTGATTCATACTGGAGTGAAGCCTTATGAATGTAATGAATGTGATAAAGCTTTCATTCATTCATCAGCACTCATTAAACATCAAAGAACTCATACTGGAGAGAAACCCTATAAATGTCAAGAATGTGGAAAAGCCTTTAGCCATTGTTCATCCCTAACTAAGCACCAGAGAGTTCATACTGGAGAAAAGCCATATGAATGTAGTGAATGTGGAAAAACTTTTAGTCAGAGCACACATCTTGTTCAGCATCAGAGAATTCATACTGGAGAGAAACCCTATGAGTGTAATGAATGTGGGAAAACCTTTAGCCGGAGTTCAAATTTTGCTAAACATCAAAGAATTCATATTGGAAAGAAACCCTACAAATGTAATGAATGTGGAAAAGCCTTCATTCATTCATCAGCTCTTATTCAACATCAGAGAACTCATACTGGAGAGAAACCCTTTAGATGTAGTGAATGTGGGAAAAGCTTTAAGTGCAGTTCGTCCCTCATCAGACATCAAAGAATTCACACTGAAGAGCAACCCTAAAAAATTACTGAATGTGAAGAAATGTAAGTTGGTTTTATCAGTATATTATATACCAGAGTGTTTAGGTGAAAGACCCATAATATGCACTTGAGGATCAATTCTGTACATCTAATTTTATTTACTTAATACATACTTTTGAGCCATAGACTTCTATGCCAGTAATTTGATAACTATTAAAACTTCTAATCAGAGATTCCCAAATTTTAATCCCTGACCTCCCACATACCTATTCATGGATATTCAAGAAATTCCTGAGAGTGGGTATCAGTATAAACATTGTAAAATCCAATTTTCCTTTCTCTTGGTCATGTCAGAGCTTTGTTGTAGCCTCTCACCTCATAAGGACATTCTTATTTGGTAGATTAGTCTTAGGGCTTATATCATTATCAGAAGACACAGAGTTATTTGTTACTCTTTGAATCCCAAGTAGAGATCTAGATATTCAGAGGGTGCTGTTTCTCCGGGGAATGTCCTTTGTTTTATATTAGCCATAAAAACCATAAAGGTTAAGAGTTGAAAGCTGCTTAGGATTCCCTTCTTCCCTCTGAAAGCTGCTATCTAATGTGATGAACATAACTAATTATATTTACAGCAGACACTAAATTATGCTCACATGGATTATGTTGGTCATAGGTATATATAATTGTTACACCTCTGCTGTGTACCTCTCTCTATGTAAAGAATGGGTCAGAATCTTGATTATATTTGTTGATAAAATCCCCATTTTTTTATTCTTGACATTGAATGGATCCTTAGTTTTCCACAATCAAAGCATCAGGGAGACTTCATTTCCCTACATTATTCAGCTTCCTGTAAGCTATGCTGTGTTGCTTTGAGAAAAAGCCCCAGGGATGTTGAGGTTTGAAAAGTTGACAGGTTCAATGTGTTGTTATATTTAGGGTCCCAGTCAAGGAGAAGAACTGAAGCAACCTATGAAACGCCAGGGCATACTTTCCTATCAGGTATGGAGAACAGCTCATAGGACAGTCCTTAAGTGACTCACTTGAGGATAAGCAGCTTCCCTTCATGAAGGCGTTGCCATTTCTCTGGCCTTCATATTTGCCCACATTTTTTTGTTGTTATTGTTCTTTATGTGTTGGTTGGTATTTATTCCAGAGCCCTAAAGGAGGTAGACAAGACATGAAACTATAATGATGTATTAGCATAAGTTACATGGGTGACCACAGACCAGTATGGGATTGGAAACACAAAAGCAAAAAGTTCAAATAAATATTTAGTAAAACACTGTATAAATGTCGATTTTTTTATTGTTACTCTATTGCATATTACATGTGTGGAAAGAAAACTATAGAAAATGGTAGCAAAGACATCATTAATCACAGATTTCTTCTTCTGTCCTGAATTTTATCCTTCATGACCAGCCCATACTCCTGCCCCTTCCACATTGTCCTTGTTACTTCTTGTAATTTCCTCTAAATATACTTTAGTTTTATGATTGAGGACAACTAGAGGGATAGAGTTTAAAGAAGTGGTAGTGGAGAGCACAGTCATCAAAGGTGAATGCAGTGTAAATCCAGCAGTGGTGGAAATCATAGGAAACAAGTGAAAGGACTTCTCATGAGGAAATTTTAGAAGGAACAAAAAAACTCATTGAAGGGGTTACAGTGGGAAGGCTTAGGGTATAAGAGGTCAGGGTAGGAGTATGACTGACTGAACAAAATGCAGGGAAAGGAACTCAACTTTTCCATCACCTTAATATTCTGTATTAATGGTTTAGAACAGAAATTGACAAACTATGGCTTGGACTCATGGACCAGCTCTGGCCTAACACCTGTTTCTCTATAAATAGGAGTTTTTTGGAGCTTAGCCACTCTCATTCATTTACATGTTGTCTTTAGCTGTTTTTATGTGCAATGGTGCAGTTGAGTAGCTGCAGCAGAGATTGTATCTTTGGGCTATAACAAAACACCATTAACTGGGTAGCTTCTAAACAACGGAAATTTATTTCTCACAGTTTTGGGAGCTGGGAAATCTGAGATCAAGGTGCCCATAGCTTCGGAATCTGGTGAGGGCCTGCTTCTTGGTTACTAGGAGGCACCTTCTCACTAGATCATCACATGGTAGAAGGGGAGGACTCTGGTCTCTACAGCCCTTTATAAGGGCACTGGTCCCATTTATGAGGGCTCCACCCTCATGACCTAATCCCTCCCAAAGACCCCACCTCCTCATACCACCACATAGTTGGTTAGGCTTCAACATATGACTTGCGGGGTAGAGGGACATTCAGTCATCCATAGAAGATTGTATGTCCCCAAAAGCCTAAAATAGGTACTATTTGGCTCTTTGCAGAAAATGTTTGCTGGCCCCTGTGCTGGAGCATCCCTGTCAAAAGGTGGGATAGAAGGATTAAACAGAGAAATGAGGTGGAATGGGTAGTGATGTGAGGTAAACAGTCCCAAGCACATACCCATCCTTGTAGTGATGGTGAACTTACCCTTCACTAGAGACTAAAGCCACTGTAGTTACCCTCACAGGCCAGATGGGGAAGCAGAGCAAGGTAGATAAACACCCCCAGTGGTACTACTCTGTAACTCAATAGTCCTGTCACTCTATTTTTATGGTTATAGGAGAGTGTGTGTGTGAGAGAGAGAGAGAATTGGGGTCAGGAAATAAAAGATGGGAAATGATATATCAAAATACTCCTAACTCTAGGATGTTACTGTATATCGTTGAGAGAACTGAAGTTATTGAACTCTTTAAGTATGCCACGTGCTTGAAAGAAAAAAAATTCATTTGGGGGCCAAAATTTGACTAAGCAAATAAGACCAAATTTGGCTTTTCAAAGTTCAGTTTGAATTCTGCCACCCTCATTTAGCAGTGATGGGACCTTAAAAAGCTACTTACTCTTTCTGAATCTCAGTTTCTTTATCTGTATTTGATTTCAGTAATGGGAATAAATCATCCCTTTCTCATAAGGTTGTCATGAGGATTAAATAGGACAACACATACCAAAGGCCTGGTACACGATAAATCACTATAAAGAAAGCTCCCCTCCTCCTTCCCACTTTGTGTGTGTGTGTGTGTCATGTGTAGCTAAGCATCAGTTAGTATGTGAGTGTGTATATATATATCATACATACATATACATTTTTTTAATGAAGTAGTTAAGCATTGATCAGTAGAAGTTACTTACGAGTGAGTATCTTCCACACCTTTTGTTTACCGATGAACTGTGACCATGCTGCTCTCTGGCTTATAGAGAAAGGGCTTGGCTTCTTTCTGCTCTTGCGTCCATCTGGTGCTATACACAGGCTCCTTGAGACCTCCTTGAATATGCTTTTCTCCTTCCGAGTATCACTTAACTAGGAGCGATCTGATGATTCCAGAGACTCAAGTTTGCAATCTGATTGCAGTTTAAATAGTGTTAATGGATTTGCTCTACGTTAGTTTTACTGGGAACTCTGGCCCTTTGCATTTCAGTATTTGTCCTTTTTATGCCTGATGTTCAACCTGATGACATGTTTGTACTCCACATGAGTCTTGGAAGTTTTAATATTACATATTTCAAATGTTTTTGGTTATCTATAAACTAAATTTGACTGCTCTTATTGGCTTGCTGTCAATAAAGCTGTTGTTTATATATGTTTTGTCAGAGACTTTTGTAAATTGCTTTTAAATTCTCCCGATTTAATCATATTTTAAGATGTAATGAAGGACCAACCATAAAATATTTCCATATCATTTAGGAAATCAGTCACATTTCTAGTTCATCTGGCTTCACTTCTGGAGAGATGTGGTGGGAAATACCCTCAGCAGCCCATGTATATGTGAGAAAGTTAAGTAGAGGAAAGTGGTTTCTACCAATTAGTGCTGAGTCCTCAGGCCAAGTACAGGCACCACTCACTTAACAGAGTAATGGGGGACTAGGGAGGGAAGAACTTCATATAAAAAGCACAGTTACAACTAGGCAAAATATGGTAACAAAAAAAATGAGGAGGGGTAAGGAGGAGGAAGAAAAGAAAGAAAAAAACCTGACTTGTCGCGCCCGCCTTGCCAGCAAGGAAGACACGGCAACTGGAGTTCTTCTG
>VBSM01000725.1:4287773-4327092 GCA_008086735.1 Cheirogaleus medius
CCACCGGATACGGGCGCCATCTTAGAATGGCGTTGCCGCCGCGCCCCACACTGACTTAGTGTTAGCTTTGAATTACATATAGTTCTGGGGAAGACAATGTAGTATCACCTAAAAGTATATAAAAATGATAGTATAAGAATACCAAACATCATTCAAACTAAATTGTAATTAACTATTTCAGTTATCTTTTAAAAGTCTCTCATTGTTTTTATTTTCTTTTTTTTTTATTTCAGCATATTATAGGGGTACAAATTTTAAGGTTTCAAATAATGCCCGTACCCCCCCTCCCCCTATAAGTCTGAGCTTCAAGCGTGACCATCCCTCAGACGGTGCACGTCTCACTCAATATGTATGTAATACCTGCCCCCCTCCCCCCCGCCCAGTACCCCATTAATGTAGTTCCTATGTGTCCACTCAGGTGCTGCTCAGTTAATACCAGTTTGCTGGTGAGTATATGTGGTGCCTGTTTTTTGTTTTTTGTTTTTATTTTCTTAGACATGTTCTCACTTTTTTTGGTCACATCAGAACAGGACTCAAGTTGGAAGCTGTGTCCCTGCTTTCTCCCTTCCCTTCCTGGGCCTCAGCTGAACAGCCTTGGGATCCAGGGCCACTTGAGTTGTCCCTCACCATAAGTTTTGTTGACAAGGAAGACCGTATTCCCATGTGGTAATCTGTGGATTACTGTGAGTTCAAATTAATGCCCTCAAAAACTTAGATGTGTTCAATGAATTGTTCTTTACATTTTTCATGATGTAACCTCTGTTCATCCATAAATCAGATATTCTATCCAGAGATTGAGTGGACTGTACATAAAATTTACATACCTCACCTCCTTCCTACTTCCACCAATTCAGCCCTAAACATGTTGTCGTCATGTCAGAAAATTCACATATCTGGGGAATCAGGTGAAACTGGAGATTCAGGCCTTGTGAGATCAAGGACTGTTTACCTCCATCTCTGCGCTAGTTTCCTATGTTGGCTCTATTTCCCTCATCTCCTGGGGTGACAAGTATGTCTACTGGCAATTGCAAGTTGTTATGGTTCTTAGCATTCACAATCCCAAGGACAGTGCCTCTTCCCAAATAGCTCCAGCAAAATCCCTAAGGCTGTTTCTCAGCTTTGCGTGAGTCATGCTAATTACTGAACCGTTTACTATTCTGGAAATTGGGTCCTCTCATTGACCAGGATTGAGTCTGTGTAAAACCTTAGAGCAAGGGAAGGTAAGAGTCCATCCCACTGACACAATTTGTACTTCAGGTGGGGAAGGGAGGGGTTCCTTAAAAGAAATCCAAAGATGCTGTGCAGGTAAAACAAACTGCAACTGGGAAGTGAACTTCAGCATGAATAAGTCTATCTCCTCCTCCCCATGTATTCCCCACAAAAGAGCTGTTTTTCAAAGATGAGACAGTGGCACACTGACAGGAAGACCAAAACCTAAGAAAATATTTACAACATCAACTTCATAGGGTTTCTGTGGGAATTTCATGAAATTATAGATGTGAGAGTACTCTGTTGCATGTTGCAGAGTTATATTTTGGTAATGATTTCCATTCTTTGATGCAAGGCTCTGGTCTATATACAAAAGCATATACCTCTCACCAGAATACTAATTCTTAATGCTAACTTATACTACCTGTCCACATTTGGTTGGCAGGGAGTCTTCATCAATAGTTATTTAGAGACCCAAGATGAGAATAGAGCAGCCACCATCCTAAGTGTTACTTTTGCCATACCAAACATATAATAATTTTATGTATGGTTGACTCATGTTCCAATCTTATGACCTATGCATCTCATGTTGTAGTGACTTAAACCTGCTGGATCACCCAGGACTCTTTAATTTGTGAAAACCCATTTCAGGCTATCTTAAACAAAAGGGCTGCCATGAGAGTCAAAGGGTGAGGTCTGGTTTTAGATATGAGTGGATTCAAGTATTCAGATGATGTAATCAGATCATTCTCTTGCTCTCACTCCTTTCCTGGGGATCAGTTTTATTCTCAGGCAGACAGAATGTCAGAGATGCTCATTGGCAGCTTTTGACTTGTGTTATTCTGACAGGTGTTGTTTCCAGAGAAAAGAGAATATTTCATTGTTCATAGTGCCACTAAAAGTTGCAAGGAGGATTCTGACTGAATGGCCTGGAGCACATACCCATCCTTGAACCAATCACTATGGCCAAGGGAATTAATTGGGTACTCTGACATGGGCGAGGCGGGGTAGAATTTAGCCACATCCAAACAATGTAGAATGGGTTTCCCACAAAGAGTCTGTCACCAGAAGGGAAAGTGTGCTAAGCCAAAAAAAAAATTATCCCAGGATCAATGCCTACCCTGTTATGGGACAGAGACTTTGCTTCCTAAGAGAGTACAGAAAGATGACAATCTGTCTTCTATAGACCCGGAAGGCAGTAGATTGAGAAAATAAGTCATGTGGACATGATTACTCTACTTGTTCCTCCCTCTTCAGGAGTTGCAGTTTCCCTCAGATTTATGACAACACAAAAGAGTTGAAGAACTTGGTTTTTTTATTCCCAGGGATCTTATTTCAGAGGACTTCATGTGTATATGAACATAAACATTAAAACAAAGATCTTTCATGGCCTCCACAAAAAAAGGACTGATCTGAGTGGATTCTAGTCCCTGTTAATTCCACCTCCCTTTACATTTAGAGCCATGTATCTGGTGTTGAATCCTGTTCTGTCATCTGTGATAGACATAATTGAAAGTTGGAGATGGAAATGTTCTGAGGTTTACTTGATAATGGGGAGTTTGGCCACATCTACTCCCAGATATCCTAAAGTAGAAAGAGTCCTAAGAAGAGATAAACGTGTGGGAGAGAGGAGATAGTGTGTAATATCTCTTCCTGCACCCCACATTGAGATCAGACAAAGATCTCCCAGATTTTCCCCATCACTGAACCAAATTATGAAGTTAGCAAACCACTGCAGGGTCATTGTCTATCTTGACCTTCTCACTAGGATGCCAATTCTTATGCTTGTTTGTGTGCCCTGCTCATTGTGGGCTGGCAGGAAGGTGCTCCTCATCAGTCATTCAGGGATCCAAGCTGATGAAACAGCCACCATTTCAAATATTGCCTTTGCCATGCTGGAAGGAAACGGGGGAGCTAAAGGGTCTTGCACTGACATACTTCCCTTCCACCCACAGTTTTATTCTCTCAGACAAGTCGCATGCCCCCATCCAACCTTTCCTTTGCAGCTGTGTGCAGGAGAGGAGGCTTACTCTACTCTCCACACATCATAGGATTAGTAGAACACAGCATCCTTCCCTTTTTAAAAATATCCTCATCAATCTTCATATACAAATATCTTTTCTGAGGCTAATCCCTCCCCTTCCCCAACTGTTAACATCTACCAACTCCCCTGCTCACTTCTCCACATTCATTAATATTTTGGGCATTCCTCTCAATATCCTTCTGACTGATGTCAGAGGCCATGTATACGAGATCCCTGACATCCTCACCTCACAATTACTGGAACTCTTCACTTTTAATAATCAACAGTTTTTATTTCAGCAGCCTGCTCCCATGGCCATTCCTTGTCTCCACTATACCCAGAATTGTTTAGCAAGTATTTTTGAGCAACTACTATGTGCCAAGCACTATATGTTAGGTGCCAGGGATAAAATGATGACTAAGATAGAGTCCCTGCTCTTAGCTAAGAGATATTGCTAGGTAAATGGGCAATTACAATCCAGTATGAGAAGTGATGTTATACAGGAATGCATTCAAAACTATGGAAACACATAAGGGACACCTAAACCAGTTTTCCATGTTGAGAGAAGGTGGCATCTTAAATAGCCAGGAAGATACCATCACAGCATTGTATGTCTCAGATGTGATGCCATGGGAAGGACACAATATAGCTTATACAATATTCTGGCTGGAAATGCATAACTGGAATCTAATTATGGGGAAATATTTGACAAACCTCAAAATAAGTACTATTAAAAACAAAAGGACTGGCCGGGCACGGTGGCTCACGCCTGTAATCCTAACACTCTGGGAGGCCGAGGTGGGTGGATCACTCAAGGTCAGGAGTTCAAAACCAGCCTGAGCAAGAGCGAGACCCCGTCTCTACTAAAAAAAATAGAAAGAAATTAATTGACCAACTAAAAATATACATAGAAAAAATTAGCCGGGCATGGTGGCGCATGCCTGTAGTTCCAGCTACTCGGGAGACTGAGGCAGTAGGATCGCTTGAGCCCAGGAGTTTGAGGTTGCTGTGAGCTAGGCTGACGCCACAGCACTCAGTCTAGCCTGGGCAACAAAGTAAGACTCTGTCTCAAAAAAACAAAAGGACTACATTCTTCAAAAATGTTCATGTCATTAAATACAAAGAAAAGCCAATAACTGTTCCAGATTTAAAGAGACTAAAGAGACATGACAACTAAATACAATATATGATTCTTGACTAGGTCTTATATGAAAGCAAAAATCCTACAAAGGACATTATTGATTCAATTTTTTAAAACTGGAATACAAGCAATAGAGCAGATAAAAGTATTGATGTTAAATTTACTGCAGTTGATAACTATACCATGGTTATGTAAAGTAATATCCTTATTCTTGGGAAATGCACATTCAAGGGATAAGGAAATATAATGTATACAATATACTCTCAAATGATTCAGAAAAACTATATATAGAGAGAACAAACAATAAACAGGATAAAATGTTAACAATATGAGAATCTGACTAAAGGGAACATGGATATCCTTTATATTTCTATTACATCTTTTCTTTAAGTTTCAGATTACTTCCAAATTAAAAAACTTTTAAGTGAACACATACATTAACATGACCCAAAGTTAGACTCATTCTGTAACATATAAAATAAGAAGCAAAAATGTATATAATACAACTTTGTTAAATTACCCTTTTTTCTGTCTTACTTAAAACTTAACCTCAGTTTCCAATGATTATCCATTAATAAACTTTTTCTTTTAAATGAGAGAATATATGTCTACATTTAACTGACAAAATCCCAGAATTTATATCAAGAATTTATTTTTTAAAGATCATTTAGAAAGACTGATAGCATAGTATAAAAGTATAAAAAATTTACAGACCCTTGAAAATAGGATATATAAAATTTTAATAAAGATATGAAAATGTGCCCATGCCTTTTGATAGCTGGAAGACCAAAATAAATAAAAATGAAATACCACTAGAATAACTAAAATGAGAAAGGTTGACAAAATCAAATGTTGGAGAGGATATCTCATAATTTGAACTCAAACTTGTGGTTGGGATGCATACTGGTCCAACATCTTTGGAAAACTTTAAATAAATTTTTAATTGACAAAACCATATATATTTATGTTGTACAACATGATGTTTTGATGTATGTATATTTGTGGAATGACTAAATGAAGCTAATTAACATATCTATTTACTTACATTTATCATTTTTTGTGGTGAGGACACTTAAAATCTGTTCTCAGCAATTTTCAAGTATACAATACATTGTTATTAACTATAGTCACTATGTTGTACAATAGAGCTCTTGAACTTAATCCTTCTAACTAAAATTTTTAGTGGCATATATTACATTTGAATATAGGCAATTACTATGTCCCATCTATTTTATCTGTCTCTATATTTAACTGTCTATGTATATGTACCAAAATAATTAACAAGAATGTTCATAGTTGTTTTATTGCTAATAGCCCCAAACTGGAAACAAACCACATGCCCATCAACAGCAGAACTGACAAATATGTTTTATTCATACACAGAATACCACAGAGCAGTGAAAACAAAAATTGCTCCATGAATAAATATCACAAATATAATGCTGAACAAAAGAACCCAGCAACAAAATAATTCTTACTGTATGGTTCTAAATACATAGGATTATAAAACAAGCAATATTAATCTGTGGTATTAAAAAACAGATGATTATTAGCTTTTGCAAAAAAGAATTGGCAATTTTTAGGGAGTAAACCCTGAGAAGAGGGTTTGGGGGTGCTATTTTTGTTTCATTTTATTTTGTTAAACTATGTTGTAGTCACTTGGGTGTGTTTACTTTGTAATAAACCATTGATTGGTAGAATAATGATTTTTGTGCCTTTTGGTATGTATGTTATACATCAGTAAATGTATTTGAATTTATTTTTGCTATTTGGACAAATAATATAAATCATAATATGACTTGGCAATCTTAATATTATTTGCATTTTATGAAAAATATAGTCACCTGAAGGATTCCAAGCCCAAGTGTTTCAACTGTGGAGCTTATGCTTAAAGATATATTTTCAAAGATCCATAACTGTCTGATTAATGCCATTTGAGTGTAGAGAAGTATCACGATGTTTACAATTTGCTGACCCTGTAATCTTTTAATTGAAAAGTTTTACCCATCAATGCAACTGCTTTCACAGAAGAGTCTAATCCATGACATAATTGATAAGTCATTTCTTCTTCATTATCTATGTAAAACATTAAATTTCTTAGAAACACAGACCATCAAACTCTCTGTTCAGCTTGTTCTTTCATTGCTTTCTGTGATCTTGTTAACAGAGAAGAAATTTTCTGTCCCAGTATTGCATAGAGGGAATAATTTTGACTGTCATGGTTATCATTGTGGCCATCAAGACAAGGCACATGATTCCTAGGATCCCAGCAATGACTCTCCCTGGAGATAATGGGAATTAAAAGAGACCTGCTATATAAAGTGTGGAGGATGAATTAGCAGTCTCTGCAAAGCTGTCTCTGTGTCTGATGCTTGAAGTCCACAGACAGTAAACAAGGAACAATTACGAAGCAGGCTGGGATTCCATGATCATGAGATGGAACCCCATAAAGATGAACTGAAACCTATGTTCATGGAGCTAAACACATGCTGGTAACGCAGGAGTCTGAGAAACTAAAGGAAAAATCCAGGAGAAAGCAGAGTAACTACAGGCCCAGCTGCTGCTTTGTGCCAATGAGCTGAGTCAACAGATAAGCAACTGTGCATGTGTATTTGTGTGTGTGCATGCATGCATGCTTGCTACAAAATCCAGTTTGTTCAATTTATTATCAGTTCAAGCTCAAGGTCTTAAAGTTAACTAAAGTCTTCAGAAATTATGTATTAGTTAACTATAGAGTAACACAATTACTATTGATCAAAAAGTTTATCAGAAGTATAATTCAATGGAATTGAACATGTAATTTTACGTTTTTCATAATCTTAAACATGTGGAAGTAATATAACTTAGCTGATAAGAAAAGCCAGGATAAGAAGTTTAGATTAACTAAGCCCTCCATAAGAAAACAAACCTAAGTCTTACAAAAAATAAAATGTATGCTTATAATGTATTCCATACTGATAAAACTCAGGAAGAAACATATGGCTCTTTTTAAACCAAAATTACCAAACCAGTCTTATCTGTTCACAAATTCACCTTGATTTTAGGTATTTGGATTCTTATATAAAAATTCCTTTAAAATAGTGTTTCTATTAGAAGTTTTATTTTTGTTTTCCTTAAAAGGCTAGCACATTTAGAGTATTTGAAGTTTAGTCTCTTCTCTGGAAATTCTTGAATTTCTTTATATTATTTTTATGGAAACCCTTATTACTATCTATAAAATCATCAAAATTCCCTTAAGAGTCTTTATAACCTAATTTATTAATGCTCTCTGATTGTAGGAAAATATTTGAAACACACACAATGAGATAAAGGCTTTTCTCATTTATAGACACAGATACACAGGTAGCTTGCAGCTTCATCTCTCCAACCTTGATGACAGGTCAAAAGTAGCATGTTTCCCTGAAAATAAGACAGGGTCTTATATTTATTTTTCCTCAAGAAGACATCCTAGGGCTTATTTTCAGGGGATGTGTTATTTGTTTTAAGTACGGTACAACAATCTACATTTATTCAAATATAGTGAAGTCGTCTTCTTCTGGAACATCATCATAACTCTCCAAACCCCGAATTCCATCCTGAATTTCTTGCAACTCTATTTCCTTTAGAACCATTGGCCCCAATCTCTCATGTCGAGCAATAGAACTCTCATGGGGCAGATGAGAAGGGCTGCTTGTCTTCTTTACCTCTCCGCAACGAAATGCATGGCTTGTGCAGATACGCTGCGTAGCCACGCCCATCACTAGGTCTTATTTTCCGGGTAGGGCTTCTATTGTGCAAATGCTTAGAAATCCTGCTAGGGCTTATTTTATGGGTAGGTCTTATTTTCGGGGAAACACGGTAAACAACAAAAGCTCACCTACATAGGTCTCATGGAGCTGTTCTTTTTTGGTAGGCATGAAACATTTTCTGGACTGATTTGAAGTTCCACACGAACAAGCCAGAGTTTCTGTCTTTTCCCGCCTGTGAGAGACTAGGTTGATACCCCCCATTAGAGAACATAATATACCCAACAGAGACATGATATTATGAACTTTCTAAAGCAGAAAAAAAAACCCTAAGAGACAATAATGGGAAGACTCATAAATAATGCTATCAGTAGTCAGTTACTGAAAAATCCTGGAAATGTGAAGACTTGTTAGAAAGTTAATAAGACAACAAGGGGTGTCATCTGATGCAGAGCTGAATTTCCTACATGAAATTTCAACTGGAAAAAAGGCTTCAGATTAAAGTTTATCTTTATTTTACTACAGATACTGCAAGAAATATCCCATACATGGAACACACATGGAAGGAAGGTCAAACAATTTTGATCTAATATGCATCTTAAAAGTTACTTAAAGATAGTTTTAATTAATGTCAAAGAAACTTAGACCAGCACTAACACTTTATTTTATATAAGAACATTTACACTAGAAAGAAACTATGATGATTAATTTTATGTGTCAAGTTGACTGGGCCACAGGGTGCCCAGACATTTGGTCAAACATTATTCTGAGTGTGCCTTCGAGGGTGTTTCTGGATGAGATTAACAGTTGAATTGGTAGACTGAGTAAAGCAAATTGCCCTCCCTGTTGCAGGTGAGCCTCGTCCAATCAATTGAAGATCCAAATCAAATAAAAAGGTTGAGTAAGAGAGAACTCCTGCCTGACTGCTTCAGCTGGCACATTGGTTTTTTTCTGGCCTGTGGACTCAGACTGAAACAGCAGCTCTTCTTGGGTCTCAAGCCTGCCAACTTGGAGACTGGAACTCATACCAAGGGCTCTCCTGGTTCTCAGGATTTGAACTCAGACTGGAACTACACATTGGCTCTCCTGGGTATCCATCCTGCTGGCTGCATATCTTGGAACTTGCCATATAATTGACACCAATTTTACACACACACACACTCTATTGGTTCTGTTTCTCTGAAGAACCCTGACTAATACAGAAACCCTATAGAAGATATTTTGTCTTACTATATATAAAGAAAATATTTCATAAAGAAAACATAGAAAAAAAATTTTGCAAATATAATAAATGTGAAAAACTGTTCTACAACTCCAGACCCCTACCCTACAAACAACAATTTTGGTAGGGTAATTATCTCAGAATGCAGCATATTGTTCAGCATCTTACAGTAGCTACCTCAATATAAAAACAAGATTCCCCTTCCCCCACAAATGATACCCACTGACTGGAGAATCAAAAACCATGGAGAATCACATCCGACAGAGAAACACAAGGAGTTCAATTTGGGGCAGGTTCAATTTGAGATGTTCAGAGGAACCTTGGGTATGTCACATACCTCTTTATGTCACCTCATCTGTAAAAAGGAATGATAATATATACCTCACAGGTTGTGAGAATTAAATATTAATATATGCACAGTGCTTAGAACTGCCTGGTTCGTAATAAATTCTATACATGTTAATCATTATTAACATATTAACATAATAGTATAGTTTGAGCTAAAGATAGCAATGTGGGAGCCATCAACATATTAATGGCTGTTGATGGCATAGGAGTGGGTCATTGTGAAAGGAATAGACAGAGGAAAAGAGAAGAGCACCAAAGTGAACCCTTTAACCATGAGAAGTGGACCCAGGAAGAGGAGCCAGGTATGGAGCTAGCATGAAGAAAGGGAGAACTTTTGGGCCTCCAGCTGGTGCAGTCTTAACTAGTGAGAGGAAACCTTCTCATGCTTACGGAGCTTCAGAGTACCCGGATGTTCTCAAGGCGCCCTACCGGAGGTTGAAAACACCGTACTGGGGTATTGAGAACAGAATTTGGGCAGCGCAAGAAAGACAGCTGGCAGGACCAGCAGGACGCCCCGTTGCAGAGGCACGCCTAGTGTAAAGGACAAAGTTACTCCACAGGACCCCTAGATAGGCCCCCTCTTCCTTTGAGGCCCTATACCCTGAAGCAGCATCCGGGAAAGCTAACAGCTAACCGCAGACATCTGCTTCTGTAAACTGTTGCTTGCTTGCTTGCTTGCAAAAAAAAGGAAGAAGCAGGTTTGCTTGCAAAATAGCAGGTTGCTTGCAAAATAGCAGGCGACCAATCATTTTAAAGGTCAATGCATGATACGCGTGTGAACAGCCTATGCGCCGAAAGAATAAAAAAGCGAGCCCCTGCACCGATCGGGGTCCCTGCCTAATCGAGTGACCACTGTGCTGGTACTCTAAGGCTCGGACCCTGGCTAGCCAGACAATAAACCTCCTCTTGTGTGTTTGCATCCTCAGTGTCTCTGTTCCTCTGTTGGGTGGGCTGGTGGAAGGCTAGTCCCTAACACTAGGAAGACAGCAGCGTTGGCTCTTCACCAAACATCTTAAGGAAACCCGGGCAAGGCACGTCCGCCCATGCCCAACACGGCCGCTGGACTGGAAGGTTTCCACTAAGCTACAAAAGGCCTTCCTGGCCTCCCCGTGGGCCACTGTCTACCCTGCGCTTCTCAGTCACCTGCCTATATTTCCACACACTTACTGTGCTTGCGCTTCGGGGCGGGTCTGTGTCGATTTCCTCTGTGCTCCCAGCCCCAACGGGTATGCCACACAGCAGAGTCCCTGGCGCCCGCTAACCCGTCAATGTTCCAGCCACCGCGAGTTAGAGCGCAGCCTGGCGCCGGGCTTCCGGCCGCCCGCCACGCACGCGCACTGAGCGCCGCCGCCGGCCGGCGCCGCGTCCCGCTCCAGGCCCGGATCGCGCCGCCCTCCCCGCCCTCGGCGCCCACAGCGGGCCGGGCCCTCGAAGCAAGGGCTGGGCTGGGCTGAGCCTTTAGTCCGGAGGTCCTTCCTCACTCCCTCAGGGAGCCAAGGGTCAGTCGGGGAGCCGGGACCTACTCCTCCGAGGGCCTGGCGGGGCTGCCCCCAAATCCCTTGCCTAGAGCCGGGAAGGAGGAGACCGTCTCGCCAGGCTTCTGAAAGTGGAGGGGCGTCGTGGTGTCATGCCCACTGAGGGTCACGTCTCAGGACCTGGGCTACTGAACAGGTGGGCATTCACCTCTCTCTGGCCTTAATCGAGTCACATTTTTTTAATGCTCATTTTAATGCAGAAGCAGTTCAGATAGTCACTTTTACACCTGTACTCTGTCCCCAGACATCATAACTTGACGGCATCAGTTGGGGATTGCCGGACTAAGGGGAGGCGTGAAGGTCAATCACAGCAGGGGCATGCTCTCTTGTATTTCTCATAGCGATTCTGGTTTAGGAATCACAAGGGAAGTTTCTCCCTGATAAGATTCTCAGGCTGCTTATGTTTCAGCTAATCTTGGTCATCTTTACTGGGTAGAAAGTTACTGGGAAAGGATTTGACACAAGTGCCTGAGGAGGTACTTGAGCAAAGGGATGGCAAAGGCTTCTTCCTGTGTTAGAGTGGGAAATGGAAACATATAGAATGGTTTGCCCTATTTAAAATAAGTTAACCAAAGCCCCCAAATTGATGTGAGTTGCCCAAATCACACTTCTAGGTCATTAACAGGATCAGGACACAGAATCACTGTCAAAGGGCATGAAACTTTCAATTTACATTATATGTAATAGTCACTATCAGATTGTGCCTACCGTGGTTATACAAATTTATGATCCCACCAGCAGTGTATGAGAATGCCTGTTTCCTGCATCCTTGCCACAATTGATATTGTGTATTTTTAAAATTTTATCACTTTTAATTATTAATGAATTCGATAGCTCATTTTTATTTTATTGATTAATGCTGATGTTATTATATCTTTTTATGTTTATTAAGCATTGCATTTCCTGTTGGAAATTGTATTTTTTGCTCATTTTTCTTTTCATTGATCACTAAATTTTATATGAGATACAAATAATACATTAATTATAATTTTTTTTACTAAATCAAAACAAAACCCCAAGCACTACAGATAAAGCTAAAGAATCCTTTGATCCAACCCTAATATCATTTTCTCCTCTTTCCTCAATGGTAACCTCTGTTGCCACTGGAGTATATATTTTTAGAATTTTCAAAAATACTTTTAAACCCTGAACCCACTGATCAATCACAGCACCACAAAAAGACAACCAGACATGAACCTCATAGGATGCAATAGCAAGCACTTCAGCACCTATGAAATATTATTCTCTAAAAACTTCAAACTGAATCTAATCAAGCCTCTAGATCCAATAACCTGTTATCAGGAAATATTGGAGGACAGATGAACAAATTAAACAATAGGAGAAAGCAACATCATTCAAACCAATGTTGGACATTCTAATGTACAGTTGACACTATTCAACAAAACAATGCCAAGGGAGGGGGGTTAAAAAAAAAGAGGGGATGATTACAGAATAAATGAGGCTTAAGAAACATAAAAAACTAAATGCAATGTATGGGCTTTCAGATCCTGATTTGAATAACCAGCTGTAAAGTGATAGCTTTGAGACAATCAGGAAAAATTAACTAGATATTGAATGATATTGAGAATTATTGATTTTGTTAGATGTGATAATGGAATAGTGACTATATTAAAATTTATGTGTATATTAAAAAATATACATCCTTATAGTTTAAAAATACATTCTCAAGTATTTACATGTGAAATGATGTAATGTCTCACAAAAATAAGGGAGGTCGGGGAGTAAATGAAATAAGATTGGCAAAATGTTGTTATTGTTGAAGCTAGTATGATGGGTACGTGGAGGTTCATTACAGCATTCACTCAACTCTTGTATATAATTAAAATTTTCTATAATAAAATTTTTAAAAATAATTTTACATATATTTATACTTACTAACTGAAAAACATGTGCTATTGGATAGTACATGTAGACATTTTTAGAAATGTATTATACATTTTGGGACCAAAAGTGTTTTGGATTTTATTTTTTGTGGGGATTGGAATATTTGCATATACATAATGAGATATCTTGGGGCTAAGACTCAAATTTAAACATGAAATTGATTGATGTTTCATATATCCCTTATACACATAGGCTGAAGGTAATTTTATACAATATTTTTAGTAATTTTATGCATGGAACAGACTTTGAACAATCAGAAATTGTCAGCACTCAAAAGGTTTTAGATTTTGGAGCATTTCAGATTTTAGATTTTCAGATTAGGGATGCTCAACCTGTAGTGTGTCTTGTTTGCAACTTGTTTTTTTTATTTTTAATGTATTTTGAGATCTATTCATGTTGAGGCATATACTTCTAGATTATTTCTTTTAAGTATAGTGTGGTGTTTCATTGTATGACTATACCACACTCTTAATTACCCATTTTTCCTGTTGACATTTAGATTCTTTCTATTTTTTTCCCACAGCTGCAATGAACATAGGATAATGTTTCTCTAGAGATAACATTTCTCTAGGTAATGTTTCTCTAGGAGTACAATTGCAGAGTCACAGGATATACCTGTTTGGTTTTAATAGATTTGCCAAATTTCTTCTAAAATGACTAATCAGTTTACAGAATGAGTAGCTATTAACTTATTCCCTTGCTAAATCTGATGTTAGCAAACTTTGTAATTTTGCCAGTTGATGATATCTTATTTTAATCTGGATGTATTTTATTATTAATGGTATAAAACATCTTTTCAGATGTTGGTTATTTTGATTGGTTATTTCTGTTTCCTCTTATGAATTAAAATGGAGTTTGTTAAAAAGAATAGCTTCTTTCTCTACTTCCACTAAAATGAAATGATACCTCAGATATTCACTATCAGCCCAACACAGACAAAAAGAAATTAAGAGTGTCATTGGTTATAGCAGGTGCAGGCATACCTCATGTTATTGTGCTTTACTTTATTGCACTTTGTAGATGTGGCGTTTTTTTACAAATGGAAGCTTTCTGGCAACCCTGCTTTAAGCAAGTCTATTGGTGCTGTTTTCCAACAGCATGTGCTCACTTCATGTCTCTGTGTCACCTTTTGGTAATTTTCACAATATTTCAACCTTTTTTTACTGTTATATCTGTTGTGGTGATCTGTGGTGATTCTGACTTTACTATTATAATTGTTTTGGGACACTATGAACCATGCCCATAATAACGTAAATTTAATTGATAAATGTTGTGTGTCTTTTGACTGCTCCACTGACTAACTGGCTGTTCCCACTTCTATCTTCTTCTCAGGCTTCCCTATTCCCAGAGACACAACAATTATCCCAATTATTAATAATTACCTACAATGGCTTCTAAGTGTTCAAGTGAAAGTGAGAGTTGCACACCTCTCACTTTAAATTGAAAGCTAGAAGTGATTAAGCTTAGTGAGAAAGGCATGTTGAAAGCTGGGATAGGCCAAAAGTGAGGACTCTTGCATCAAACAGCCAAGCTGAGAATGTAGAGATAGAGTTCTTGAAGGAAATTAAATGTGCTACTCCAGTGAGCACACCAGTGATAAGAAGGCAAAGCAGCTTCATTGCTGATACGGAGAAAGGCTGGTGGTCTGGATAGAAGATCAAAGCAGCCACAACATTCCCGTAAGCCAAAGCCTGATCCAGAGAAAGGCCCTAACACTCTTCAATTCTGTGAAGGCTCAGAGAGGTTAGGAAGCTGCAGAAGAAAAGTTTGAGGCTAGCAGATGTTGGTTATGAGGTTTAAGGAAAGAAGCCATCTCCGTAACATAAAAGTACAAGGTGAAGCAGCAAGTGCTGATATAGAAGCTTTAGCAAGTTATCCAGAAAATTTAGCTAAGATAATTCATGAAGGTGGCTACACTAAGAAACAGACTTTCAATTAGACAAACAGCCTTTTATTGGAAAAAGATGCAATGTAAGACTTTCATAGCTAGAGAAGTCAATGCCTGGCTTCAAAGTGTCAAAGGACAGGCTCACTCTCTTGTTAGGGGAAATTAAATTTAAATTTAATTTAAAGTTAAATTTAACTGGTGACTTTAACTTGAAGCCAGTGTTCATTTACCATTCCAAAAATCCTAGAGCCCTTAAGAATTATGCTAACTCTACTCTGCCTGAACCCTATAAATGCAACAAGAAAGCCTGGATGATAGCACATCTGTTTACAGCATGGTATATTGAATATTTCAATCCTACTGTTGAGATCTACTGCTCAGAAAAAAAAAAAAAAGATTCCTTTTAAAACATTACTGTTTATTGACAATGTACCTGGTTACCCAAGAGCTCTGATGGAGATGTCCAAGGAGATTAATGTTGTTTTCATGCCTACTAGCATCACAACCATTCTGCAGTCATGGATCAAGGAGTAACTTTAACTTTCAAGTCTTATTATTTAAGAATATATTTCATAAGGCTATAGCTGCCATAGATAGTGATTATTTTGATGGATCTGGGCAAAGTAAACTGAAAACCTTCTGGAAAAGATTCACCATTCTGATGCCATTAAGAACATTTGGGATTCATGGGAGGAGGTAAAAATATCAGCATTAACAGGAGTTTGGAAGAAGTTGATTCCAACCCTCATAGATAACTTTGAGGGATTCAAGACTTCAGTGGAGGAAGTAACTGCAGATGTGGTGGAAATAGCAAGAGAACTAGAATTAGAAGTGTAGCCTGAAGATGTGACTGAATTGCTGCGATCTCATGATAAAACTTGAATGGATAAGGAGTTGATTCTTACAGATGAAGAAAGAAAGTAGTTTCTTGACTTGGAATCTACTCCTGGTGAAGATGCTGTGGACATTGTTGGAATGACAACAAAGGATTTAGAATATTACATAAATTTAGTTTATAAAGTAGTGGCAGGTTTGAGAGGACTGACTCCTGTTTTGAAAGAAGTTGAGTGTGGGTAAAATGCTATCAAATAGCATCTGATGCTATATAGAAATCTTTTATGAAAAGAAGAGTCAATCTTCCTGAAGCAAACTTTATTTTTGTCTGATTTTAGGAAGTTGCCAACCTTCAGTAACCACCACCCTGAACAGTGAGCAGCCATCAACATTGAGGTAAAACCCTCTACCAGCAAAAAAAATTATGACTATCTGAAGGCTCAGGTGATTGTAAACATTTTTTAGCAAGAAAGCATTTTTAATTAAGTTATGTACATTTGTTTTTTTAGACATAATGCTATTGAACAATAAATAGATTATACTATAGTATAATATAAACAGAACTTTTATATGCACCAGGAACCAAAAAAAGAATTGTGTTACTTGCTTTATTGTACTCTTCACTTTATTTGGTAATCTGGAACCAAACCCACAATATCTCTGAGGTGTGCCTGTATTGTAGAATTAAAGACAATGTACTCAATTTTAAGGCCCTTCTTAATAGAATACATAATCAATAATGAAGATATTATAGTCTTAGATTCATTGAATAACTTAATGACCTAATGACTTAGGTCATTAAATATGAAATGTCCTATTTTGAATCAAAAGTTTTATTTTTTATATTTCAAACAAGAAGCAGTACAGTTAATCAAAGTATTGCGCCTAAACAGTCAACACAGTTTAGCCATCTTAATGGTAGCTTGTTTATGCCAGCCATGAAGAAACCTGGAGAGCCAGGGGCGATGAAATTGTGAAAGGTGTTTTCCACAGCTTGTTGAGAATTGAATAGTTTTCCTTGCAAGAGGTGGTACAAAGCCAGGAAGAAGTGGTAGTCAGTTGGTGCAAGGTCTGGTGAATACAGTGAATGACAGAGAGTTTCCAAGTCCAGCCTCTGTAGTTTGAGCACTGTTTGTGCAACATGTGGTTGAACATTGTCTTGCAGGAGGATTGGCCTGTCTCTTGAACAATCTTGGCAGCTTAATGCAAGCATCCTCATCATTTTGTCCAACTGGTTGCAGTAGACATCCACTGTGATCGATTGACCAGGTTTCACGAAGCTGTAGTGGATAATGCCAGCGCTGGACCACCAGACAGACAAGACACCATTTTTTTGTGGTTTTGGACTGTGTTCCAGCACTTCATCTTCATCCAACCATTGTGCCGAATGCTTGAAATTGTCAAAAAGAATCCATTTTTCATCACACATAACAATACAGTGTAGAAATGATTTGTCTTTATGTCGTGACAGCAAAGAAAGGCAAGCTTCGAGACGATTTCTCGTTCTAGTGTAATTCGTGTGGAACCCATTGCACCACTTTACAGTGCTACCATGAATATATGAAGAGACTATTTTCACTACACTCTCACAGTACCAGAGTCAAGTCTTCTCTTTTTATTGTAACTAATGTAGAGTGTTAAAGGACATTAATGTCTGAAGACATTAGATGACTACATATATGTCCCAGGTTTTTAGTTTGTTGGAAGTTCAACTCTCACCAAAGGCATATATAAATTAATGTTGGAGATGTAATACTAGATGAAGAGACCAGAGCTCTCTTTTCTATGAATCTTAGGGACAGGGAATTTATTTTGCGGGAAGAGAGAAAGAAGCAATAGTAGCTGCATGAGAGGGACGGCTTTTGGAGAAAAAATATTAAAGCTGATATTTCAGATGTTTCACTGTATGACGTAACCCCTTCTCCAAAAGAACTTAAAGAAATGTATGAAATGATCATTCATGAGGTTTTCATTTGTTTTTGTGGAAACATGGAATTAGCCATATGTGAGAGCAACACTGGCCTGAGGAGGTCACGTTTCCCTTTGTTTATACTAATTAGCAGGCAGAGAAAATATGCATGCTTTCCTGAATTTTCATTTGCTCTCAAATGATTCTGTCACTGCCCATTTATGTATTTAAATATTAGTACTTTTCTAAGCCAGGCGTGGTGGCTCACGCCTGTAATCCTAGCACTCTGGGAGGCCGAGGTGGGAGAATCACTCGAGGTCAGGAGTTCAAAACCAGCCTGAGCAAGAGCGAGACCCTGTCTCTACTAAAAATAGAAAAACAAATTAATTGACCAACTAAAAATATATAGAAAAAATTAGCCGGGCATGGTGGCGCATGCCTATAGTCCCAGCTACCCGGGAGGTTGAGGCAGAAGGATTGCTTGAGCCCAGGAGTTTGAGGCTGCTGTGAGTGAGGCTGATGCCACGGTACTCTAGCCGGGGCAAAAGAGTGAGACTCTGTCTCTAAATAAATAAATAAATAAATAAAAGTACTTTTCTTATTTTGTTTAAATGTTTATAATAAAGCTATTAACTATATGACACTTAGTACAGATAGTTTTTCATAGTCTGATGCTTACAGCTTTGTTGTCCTCGAGCCGGATGGTTTTTCCTCTCACATGTGTATCCTTCAGCCCTTCCATAAGGAACACAATGTGCCTTTGTATTTGTTCACATCTTAGATCTTCATCTAGATTTCCATATTAAATACACACAGTTTTCAATATGATTCTGTCTCTGTTATATTTTCCTGATTATAGCTAGTTTCATAGTTATATGAATAGTTATTTAAGTCATGGGTGTGTCACGACTGCATATATGAACCTATGGTACTTCCAGTTCTCCTTCAGGGTCTCTCTGTTGTCTTCTGCTGTTCTGATTACGTTGTGACAACAACTCAATACCATCCAGACAAGTTGGTTGATATTTTTTCCATATCTGTGATAATATTTTCATTATCATAATAATGACAAACTAATTGTGTAAGTGTCATGGGTAGGCAAGAGGAACCTAGCTCTGTACTAGAAGCAAAGTGCAAATATTTTATGTAAACAGAAAATTTGCATTTCAGTGTACTCCAAGTTTTTAAATACCTTTAATAGAAAATGTTCATGAAAGTGCATAAAATATATTGAATCTAGCAAATAATCTAAAAATATCCATGAAAACTTCATCTAGGACATGAAATAGAGTGTTACTAAAACTCCACAAGACCTGTTAGAGCCCCACACAGCCTGTCCTGTACTCTTAGGCAGCACTACCTTTTTATCTGGGAAGAAGGACTCCTGTCTGAGCCCTGAACCTTTCGAGGGCCCCATACTGGCCCTCTGCCAGCTGAACTGTCTCCATGGGCTGAGAAGTCGATGGAGCTAAGGCAGTTTGCCAGCTGGAGCCCATTCCTCTCATTCTAGACCATGCCTCAGGTACCAGTACCCCAGGTTCATTGCCACAGGATTTGAAATGTGCTACTAGTCTATACACGCATGGGCAGCAGGTGCTGCAAAGGGGCTTTTGTGGAGAGTATTTACTCAGTTTGGAAGTGCGGGACATAGCAGGGATAACAGAGATCAGTGGGCTGCAGTCTGACTCCCCTACACCACCGCGTTTTGGCACAAAGCTCTGATGAGGTACAAAAATATATTTGCCTAGAAAATAGGAGAACATAATACACTTTATGTAACATTTTGTTACCTTGATTTTTAAAATTCACATATTCTTTATTTTGTCTATATGATATACCTTTTTTAGAATTTTAAAAATTAGATAAAAGAGTACATTAGGTGTCAAGTGTCATCATAAGCAATGTTAAAGCCAAAAATTTTGAATTGCAAAATGTTTTTTAAAAGTAGGTACATTTCACTAAAGCATGAATTAGATATTTTCTAAAGAAAAAATAATTATCCCATATATCTATTTTTATTGTTTTGATGAACATTTCCTGTTCTGTACACATGACATTTTGTACAAAATATGTACAAATTTGTACATTTTTATTACCATAAAATACAGGTCAATGTATGATATTAAAAATATACATCAAGCCACCTAAAAAGCCACATAAAAAGAAGACATGAATTTCTGATGTACAGATACATTTCAGAAAATATGAAGATGCCAAATGCAGGATTTTATAAAGAAAAAGTCACCAAATTACTAGTTTTCAACATGGTACTTCTGAAGTAAGTTTTGTAGCAATTAAAGAGTGCATCTATATGATATATAAATTGAACAACTAGCACAGGAAATCAGAGTACTAACTTAAGTAATACTCTTGCCAAAGAAAATGCTCAGAATTTTTTTCCTGCTTTTGGCAAATGAATATTTGTTTTCAACAAAGATGAGACAAAACCTAGACAAAAATATTCATAACCTTACAAACGTTACACAAGAAACCAAACATTGATATTTTGATCTTTCTCTAGGGAAAAATGATGTTCTTTCCAGAAGCCTGTCTCAAACATACTGAACATCCAAGATCAGTATATTTGGGAATGTGTCAACTAAGAATGGAAGTTCAAACAATGGCATATCAATATCTATAAAACACTGCTTTATATAATAAAAAGAACTCTATTTCCTTCAAAAGGAGAAGACATCTAAACTTATTTTTAAGTAAACATTTTATGGTAAAATGGATCATTCATCAAGTTTCTCCGGAAGTATTTCTTCTCACAAAGTGTGCTTTCCACTTTAAGCTGGGGTAATCTTTTATGTAGTTGTTGCTCTTTCTCTCTAACACAATAAACTCCTTCCCCAAAATGACTTCCTCCAAAACACAAGGAAATAAACATCATCAATGGATTTGAATGAAACCAGTTGGCAGCAGGCACTACGGCTACAAAAGAAGCTATGTCTGCTTTTCACAATATCTGAATGGATATGACCTCAATTAAAAAGCAGATCTTAAGATACCACATTTTATCTCTTATACATCAAGACATTTAACATTAAGTTATATAACCTTATGCCAGAAGCAAAAGAAACAAGAATCACTTGTTTAGAATAGCAGAACACATCTCAAATAGCTTTCAAGCAGGGTAAAGAAGTAAAAATAATGGGCACCCTGAGGAAAATAAAGTATAGACGAAGCACTAAGTTTAAAGATTTTTTTCCATGCTATTCTATCTAAAACAAAAACTCAATACATGCAAGCAAGTTTGTGAAATATTTAGCTGCATTTGAAGATCTGTGAAAACTTACTGTGTTTTATGAAATTTTTATGTGTATGGTCTTTACAAAACAAAAAGAGTTATTAAAATCATTCTCATTGCTCTCTCTAAGCTATTAGAACCATATTAAGTTAACAGCTGAGCATCACTATCGCAAATGCCCAGCACATACGATGCTATTTTTGTTAAATTACACCTAAAGGCAACTGCAGTTAGCATTGGGCCAAGAACTGATTTAACTCAAATGATCTCATTCTAACATTCTACAAAATATGGAATTTTTAGAGACTATTTTTATTAAGTTGAAGAGCCTTGTTAAAGGGCAGTAATGTCTGAGTAAAGAAAAAATTATGCAAATAAAAATATAAAACATAACTTTTAATTCCAATAGAAATAGAGAAAGCTCTTTTTAAAATAAATTTATTCTACTAGCTTACTTTTGGAATCCCAGTGCTATATGAAAGACTTGGGAATATGGCTTTAATGTACATAATAGAAGTAGGACATGGTGCACATGTCACTAACAAAAGTAAAGAAATGCCTTAGAGCATAACAGTGGCCATGACTGCCTTGCCATGTAAAATTGCCACATGACTTTTCTCAGTGAGTTGTGTTAGAACACAAAAGCTAAGAGCCACTGCAGTGAAGTTTTCTTGTAAATGCTGGTAACAATCACGTGGGAACAATTTCCAAGTTGTAAAGCCTTAAGTGTGTAATACTTTTTTTAAAGTGTACCTCTGATTTGAAAAATATTATCATAGAACAGTCACAAGTTCTATTTTGGTAGAATATGAAGACAATTACTAGGTTGCCTCTTTACAGCTCTGATTTTATGAAATAGTCTTACTTAAGAATATGCTGGGTTGTGATGACACCTCCACCAAACACATATGGGGAAATCTTTCTGAGAACAGAATCTGCTAGTTCACTATTGTTTGAACTCCTAATCTGGAGCTGATGTGGAATTATGTTATCCCTACCAAAGTGGGTTGGAGAAAGCTTTGACACTGAGAGAGCTTTGATACTGATTTGTATAGCACAAAAAAATGGGTATTTCCTACAGAATCCAGAAAAGAATGCATCCCCTCCCCTGACACATTCCAACCATGAAAAGCTAGTGCCACTCCTGGGAAACCAGCCTATCACCTCTGCAGTGAGCTGCCAAGATTTTCTTGGTTACAGATGTTCTGAGTCAACACTGACCTCCAGGGCACAAGAAGTTGGTCCTTCTGATCCTTTTGTGCCTGAAAAACTTCATCATGCACTGTCTTTCTCAACATCTGTACATCTTCAAGTAAAGGCCCATCTGTCGCCATTGCCTGCTTAACTATATACTGCATACTGGGGTATTTTAACCCATGCTACTTCTTATTCTCTTATTTTTGGCTTCTCTTTAGTTTCTCAGCTATAAATTTTTAGGTGTAGGCATTAAATAGTTTTTGGTTCATTTCCATGAAGAGTTTTAGCACAATTTATATTAAGCAATGCATTTTTTGTTCTAATGAGTCTTTAGGTTGGAACCATGATGGGAAGAATTTTTGCTGCGTTGTCGTTGTCATGATTAAACTCGGATTGTGGGTTGACACCACTTCCTCCTGGCTTCCATGGTTTCTTATGAGAAATCCACTGTCATTCACAAACTTTGTGAACTTAAACAGCACAAATTTATTATTTAGTAGTTTTGCAGATCACAAGTCTAGCATAGGTCGCACTGGGCTAAAACCAAGGGATCAGCAGGGATGTGTTCCTTTCTGGAGCCTCAAAGGGATAATCTGTTTCATTGCCTTTTCCAGAGACTGCCCACATTCCTTAGCTTGTGGCTCCCTTACTCCATGCAGTCTTGCCAGCAATCTTGCATCCTCTGTGCCCTTCTGTAGTCACATTCTCTCTGACCACAGCCAGGAAAGGTTCTCCACTTTAAAGGGCCATATGATTGAACTGGTCCACCTGGATAACCTACTATACTCGCCCCATCTCCAAGTCTTTAATTTAATCATATCAGCAAAGTCCCTTTTGTCACATAAGCTACCATATTCATGGTTTCTGGGGATTAGGATGTGGACATCTTTGGAAGGTCATTATTCTGCCTGCCACAGCTGGCAATGAATTTTCTCAGGATCCTATGACTGAAAAATTATTTACTGTACCTCTAATTTATTTTTTGAGGCAACTGGCAAGTTCGTGATTAAGGTGAAAATTAGTTACAGACTAAAAATTGTTATTTTAAAAAAAAGAAGAATCTTTATTTTTTAAATCTCTCATTCTTAATCCAAGTCAATTCAGTGAAAATCAAGCCAAGCAATACATCAATAAAATTGGGGTAAATTTATAACTCAGGTGTCATCTCTGCTTAGGCTTGCCCTCCTAAATAAGTTTGCTGTAAAATCATATTTTTACTCTTTCCATTTTTCTAGCCTCCTTCCTGATGTTCCAAATTTCCCTTTAAAAAACTAATTTCCTTTCCATTTCAAGAACTTCATTAGCCATTCTTTTATGGTAGGTCTGCTGGTGACAAATTATCTTAGTTTTCCTTCATCTGAGGATCTCTTGATTTCCCCTTCATTTCTGATGGATATTTTCACTTGATATACAATTAATTCTGAGATAACAGTTATCTTCTTCAGTGCTTGAAAAATGTTGTCCCACTTCCTTCTGGCCTCCATGGTGTCTGAAAAGAAATCTGCTATTCAAATTGTTTTCCTGTTACTCGTATGGTGTTGCTCCCCTCTTGCTGCTTTCGGGATTTCTCTTTGTCTTTAGTTCTCAGGAGTTTGATTATCTTTATTAGCCTGGATGTCTTTGTGTTTATCCTGGTGGGCATTTTCTTAGTTTCTTGAATCTGCAGATTTATGATGTCTTTTGCAAAATTTGGGGACACCTTGAGTGTTATAATACTCTGGATCTTATTTAAATCTTGTGTCTTGGCAGGCCTCCTCTGATACCACTCTGGTGAGGTAAGAAGGTCACCACCTGATTATTGCTAGGTGAAGGTGGAATCCATGTTCCCTACCCAGCCTACATTGACAGCTCTGGAGAGGCAGAATTCCTTGTTACTGCTGGACAGAGGTCAAACTTCAGGCTCCCTGCTAGATCACCACCGATGACACCTCGGCTCAGAGGGGAGGGGCACGCTATTGCTTCCCACATGGCCCCCACTGACACTGTGTGTGGAGAGGCTCAGTACCACAAGGTGTGAATGAAAGTCCTCATTCCTCACACTGCCTTCTCTGACATCACCCTTGCAGGGACAAAGTGGCACCTTATTACAGTTAGGTGACAGTAGAAGTCTAGGTTCCCTAGTCAGCCTTTGCTGATGGGCATAGGGTGGGACCACCATTTCTTTCCTGTGGTGTTTGGCTGGAGTACAGGGGTTATCGTCTTAATAGTTTTGTCATGCCACATTGTCCTTTTCTTAGTCCTTTGGCTAGAGACAGCAGGCTTTTTTTGGTGCTTTTTTTGCCTGCATCTATTGACATTTCAGGTTGCCAGCTTCTTCAGTGCCCAGGCCAGGATATATGAAGCAAAAAGGAAACACAGGAAACTCACCACCATGTTTTTCCTCAGGTTGCAAGGTCCCCAGCTGGACTGGCTTCTGTCCACTTTTCAGAATCTTCTTATACTTGTTTTACATGTAATATCAAGGGTTTTTAGCTGTACTAAGTAGGAGGTATGGGGAAAAGTGTGTCTACTCCATCTCAGCCCATTACTGAGTCACCTTCATTTATGTAAAATATGTTGATGGGTATATACTGTCAGGCTGACATTACTTTAAAGATGTTGCTCCACTGTCTCCTGGTATTTTTTCTGATGAGAAGTAATTATTTTTGTTCCCAGGTACATATATATCTTTGTTCCTCTGTTTTTAAGATTTCCCTTTATTACTGGTTTGTAGAAATTTGTTTTATTTATTTATTTTAATTTTTTAGAGACAAGGTCTTGCTCTGTTGCCCAAGCTGGAGTACAGTGGCATGATCACAACTCACTACAGCTTCAAACTCTTGGGCTCAAGCAATCCTCCTGCCTCAGCCTCCTGAGTAACTAGGACTACAGGCACTCAATACCATTCCCAGCTAATGTTTTAAATTTTTTTGTACAAACGGGGTTTAACTATGTTTCCCAGGCTGGTCTTGAACTCCTGGCATCCAGTGATCCTGTCACCTTGGCCTCCCAAAGTCCTGAGATTATAGGCATAAGCCACTGTTCCTGGCCTACATTTGTAGCAATTTGATTATAGTGTGCCTTCGTGTGATTTTCTTGATGTTTTCTGTTTGGATTTCATTGAGCTTCTTGAATATGTAGGTTTATAATTTTTATCAAAATTTTTTAAAATGTTCAGCCATTATTTCTTCAAATATTTTTCTACTTCCTCTCTCTTCTCTCTGTCTGGTATTCTTACAGATAGTTAGGCTGCTTGATATTTTCCATAACTCACTGGTGCTCTGTTCATTTTTCCATCTTTTTTCTCTATGTTTCATTTTGGGTAGTTTCTATTGTTATGTCTTTAAATTCACTAAGCTATTTTTCTTGCAGTGTCTAATCTGCTCTTAATCCAATTCAGTATATTTTTCATTTCATATATTGCATTTTTTATCTCCAGAAGTTTGATTTCCTGCTTGCATTTCCCTTCTGATATATGTGATACTTTCTCCAAAGGTACCTACTGGCTCTTTAAGATCTCAACAGCCCAGTTTTATGCCGTGTTCGGTTTCACTGAGCTTTGTATTTCCCTGCAGATCCCCCTCTGGAGGGGGCTGACCCTGTGTGGGCCTCATACACAAAGCAGGAGAGAGAGGTTTTAATGAATCCAAGGCAGAGTAGAAATTAGTTAAAGAAATGCTCTCAGCATCGAGGAAGCCACTCTTAAGTCCTTTAAGATTCTCAATTTGACCAGCTGTGAAGAATATGAACTTTGGACATTAAAACCATGGATTTGGGGCAAAGGGAATCATGTATTATTATCATCAACATTATCATTAATATTTAGATGAGTCAAGAAAGGAAGCTCTGGTTGAAAGACCCAGAAATTATAATGAAGACATGGTCGATTTTTCGGTCAAGAACTTGAATGAAAGACAAGCAAAAGCATGGACATACCCTTATCAACTCTGCCGGCGTCTGAGATTTCACCTAAAAAATTGCAGAAGGCGCCCTAGCTGTTCTCCCAATGGCTTTCTTCAGTCGCACCTAAATGTTGCAAGGCAAGGGTTCGGTCCTTGTTTGTGTCTCTAGTGCTAGTGCTTTTGATACATAATCATAGCCTCTCAGCAGAAACGTATCCAATTTGACTGAATTTTTTAGGTTACCCGAAGAGTAGATAAACAACTCCCTCAGTGATACAGACAAAACGGCCGAGGAGCGCGGGCGCTGAGGATGCTGGGCTCGTAGTTCCGACGCCCCTGCCGCGCAGGCGCAATGGCCTGCCCGGAGGCCGGCCCCGCTGAGCCGGCGCCATTGCTGGAAGTGTTCCCGCCCTGCTCTGCGAGTGCCCTCAGTTCGGCCGCCAGGTACTCGTTGCCCCGGGCGCCAGGCCTCTGTTCCCGGCCGCCCCTCCCTCGGCGCTGGGCTGCCGGCGGCGTCCGGGGCGTGGCCGTTCCCTGCAGAGCCCCTGTCCCTGAGCCGACCGGCCCTCCCCTGAGAGGCGATTGGGGCAGGGCCTCCTGCCTGGTTGTCGGCTCAGTCTCCACCCGGCCTCCCTCGTAGGGCGGTCCCCGGGCCCTATACGGTCTCCTCTCTCGGGTCCGAACGCGGGAACCTCCACAGGGGGCCTGGCTGCGCTGGGGTTGGATGGTGCCGGACGCGGGGCTGGGGCTGGAGCTCGACTAGGGCGGACGGGCCCCTGACCAGACCTTCCCTGCCTTCCCGGTCCCGCGCCTTTGCTGGAGTGAGGAGGGGAACCCCTGACTGCACAGAGAAGGGCACTTAGGGAAAGAGGGCGAGGTTGGCGGGAGCATTCCACTCTGGCTTCTGAACTGGCGGGGTGGGGACTAGGTTTCACATCGGGTGACCTGCGCTACTCTTCTGAGTAACCCAAGCAGCTTTTCTTGCCAACTCATTTTATGGCATTTCAAACACTGTAACCGCCTTTAAATCACTTGTCATTCATTCCCTGACATGACAGTAGTATTGCATTGGTTGGGAAGTGCTGGACTGGTCCATAGTGCTGAAATTCTCAGCAAGAACATGGACCCTTCATTATTTTTAAATAACTACACTGGCTTAGGTAGTGAAGTTTCCTCCCTTTCTCTTGATACTTTTGCAATGCTTAGGAAGACAGCATCTAGAACAAAGTATCTAGGAAAATTATGACTGGGGAAATATTGGCCTAGATAAGTAGAAACATATAATGGGTTTACTCACATTTGCTAATAACTGATTCGTTGTGTTCAAGTGACTTGCCTATAGACACGGTAGCCAAACCAGGGTTAGAACCTGAGGATGTGGACTGCCTCTCTGGGATTTTATTCCTATACCAAACTTATATGTATATATAGATATTTCTTATTGTCTACTTGGAAAATACAGAAAAGTAGGAAGAATGATAAATACCACAGCCCCAGGTCTCAGAGGTCTCAGTAGTTTGGCTTACTCACTTGCAGTCTTTTCTTTTGTATACATTATGTTTACACAATTGAGATCAAGCTGAATATATTGTATGTTGAATAGTATTGTTTAATCTGATTATAAAATAAAATGTTTATTGCACAGTTTGGTTAAACATTTTACTAGCATGATCTGCTTATTGCCAAGGAGGAGTTTATTAATCTTTACAAATTTAAAAAGAAATTCTAAATAAATAAACAGGTCATTCTTAATAAATTTTAAAGGTACAGAAAACCATTGCTCAGTTCCTTGGATTGAAATGTCTTATATTGCTCTTTGTAGATCTGCTTTAGTGTATGGGAAAAAATATTAAATTATTATTTCTCTTGGATCGTTTTTTTTTCTTTTCAACCTTTTAAAACTGGACTTCTTAATGAGGGTGTAGGGGTTGGGGGAGAGTCTTCAAGCTCTCTAAAAGAATATGCAACATCATTTAGGAATGTGCATTATTCTGGACAAAGTCAGATTTTCAAATGGGGTCCATAACCCCCAAAAAGTTAAGGTTTACAGCTGTTGATATGTAGTCATTGTTAATATTTGTTAGAACAGTTTCAATTATTGTTTTAAATGTCTTCAAACTTAGCAAAAGTGTTGCTTCTGAACTGTGAGATGAAGAGTATTTAAAGGAACACCTGTCTTGAGGCAGAAACTCAGCTAAGGGAACTAATGCAGGGCCACAGCTTTGCCTGGGCTCTAGAATCCTCTTGGTAAAACATATTTCAATTGAATTTTCAAGTGTGTAAAGAAGAGTTTTTAATTTGAGGTTCAGGAGTTGACTTTAGGACACTATTTAAGGTAAAAAAAACCAGAGGTACTTGTTGAAACTGTAGATTTCTGTGTCTTACATCTAGAGTAGAGATCCTGATTTAGATCTTGGATGGAGCCAAAGAATTTCCTTTCTAATAAGCACGGCTAGTGAGTTTTTTGCATCCTCAGATTTGAGACCCCTCTAATTATATGTGAGGGGGTTCTGGCAGAGGATTCATAATTTTCATTAGATTTGCAAAGGGATCCATGACCTACAATAAATCTAGAGAAACACTCTTGTAAGACCATGAGCTCCACAGAGGAAGGAAAAGAGAAAACTTTATTTTCAGAGGGAGAAACAATCTGCATGTCCAGAAGGGATGGGGAAGCTGGTTTGTATGTCTCACAGGGTCAGCCTTGCATACATATTGAGCAGGGTTGGGAGAAAAATCTATGAATATTCATGAGGGAAGTTGGGCAGTGCACAGTGGGTAAACATAATGTAACATACATTCCATATTCATTTCAGGGTGAGGTTTTAGTATTAAAATGAGGTGGAATTTGGCTCTTTACATCAAAAAGTAAGCTATAGGGCACAAAGACAGTTTGTGCAGTCTCTGTAAGCTGGCTGAAACTGGCTTTAGGTCTGGCTGCTATGTATCAGTAGATAATGTTTGTAAGACTGGTCCTTTGTCCAATCAGAGTTGTGGCCAGAACGCAAGGTGTGGGGGGAAGGTTCGGCCGCTGGTATCAGGCGATCTGTCGGGGTCAGTTGGGAAATTTTCCAGCTGTAGTTGTTTGGGCAATGTTTTTCAGTAGCTGGTTTCTGCTTAACTACAGGAAGGAAACCTTATGGCAGTTAGTAACAGAGGGATACTTGATTAACTCTGCTAGCCTTTAGACTCTGCTTTTGGTGTGGCTCATTTTAGCCACAGGGAGTCTGTTTTGTCTGTTGGGATATATTTTAACAACCTTGAGGCTTCAATAAAGGCATATCCTCTATTTTCTTTATCCAAGTCTTACCTCCACACTGCACTGTTTTTCTTCCCTCAACTTCTCATTGTTTCTTTTCCACCAAAAGGTTTTCATTATACCTAGCGAGATCTAGTGTCATGGAACAGACTACTCTACATTTTTAAGATACTCACATATTTTCTTGATTTAACTCAACCTTGGTCTACTTTTTAAGTTAGAAAATTAATTTGGCAGCTTTCACAGTATAAGTTTCACTATACGCGTATCTGTCTCATTTCTTGGTATCGCTAATGTTCTTTGCATTCATGACAGCCTTGCTTTCTATATTAATATTAATATTCTTTTTTTTCAGAAGATAATGGTTAAGTACTGCAAGTATAATTTCATATGAGCTTCTGATTGGTATAAACTGTAAGGTTAGATTAAGTCTGCTGTGTTTATTGAGCAAAAACTACTGAACCTTATAGGAAGCAAGTGCACATTCAGCGCAGGAGTGGATTGAGCATGTTTGATCATAACAAAGTCCCTCATTGAAGGGCCGTATAGTTGCTTGTAACGCTTTTTGCACAAGGTAGAGTTTCTCAAAAACTTGATATTTATTATGTCACTGTCTTTTATGAGACTAATACTATAGAAGAATTTATATTAACAGTCTGTACCATTGGTATAAGGGAATACCATACATCAGGCACCCTAGTTCTTGAACCAGACTCAGCATCAGTATATCCTTTGTCAACGTTAGACATGCAGAACCAGTGCCCAGGCATACCTGAATAAGGTCTCTGCCACCCTATTTCTCCACAGTATAAAACCTGTATTAGGCATGTACTGTTTTTAATATAAAAGGACTAATGCTTAATGCATTGTGCATTGAAGTTCATATCCCTTCTATTATTACTATTGTTATCCCTGCTTCCTTTTTATTTAGGTTTGCCTGATACAGAAAGGATAAAGATCTATTTGAATATGAGATTGGGAGGACATGTCAGGGTTTCTAATATCATTTAAATTTTGAAGTTGTAGTGTTTTCTTTGTATGAAGCTGAGGTCTCTGAAAATTTTAAGAAATTGACTTTTCACAGGAAAAAACAGAAAAAGAGATTTTTAGAATATTTGTTAGATTAGTGGGTGATTGTGGCAAAGAAAGATTGAATTATTTTCTTTCACTTCACACAGCATGTTGATTTAGTGGAAAAGGTTCAGGCTTTGGAATTAGATTGATTTGGAGTCATGTATCTTCACGGCCTTGGGTAAATAGTTTAATTTTTCTTAGCTTCGATTTCCTCATCTGTGGAATGGGAATACTATTCCTATTGGGTTAATGTGAAGATTAAATGAGAAAGTATTTTTAAAGCTCATTGTACAATGTATGGCCTGCTAGTTGTGACTACATTTAACAGTATTAAAATATCAAGATCTCCAGGAGCAAGGATCTTTGTCCTTCACTTATCTCGAGGGTTACTCTTGTGTTTCCTTAGGGAGGTCGTGCTCACTTGTATGTCAGGATTCCAACTTGGTGAGTCTGAAATTCCCAAGGCAGGAGTGGTTTTCATGGCCTGTTTCTCTTCCTCAGAGATGTCTCTGCAAGACTCCACTCTTTCCAGAGAGGGAGACACAGAGGCAGACATTATGGCTGCTGTGGTTTTTTCAGCTGGACCTCTGGTAAGTTGGTATTTCCTCTTTTTATGACCTGCTGTTTTGGTTTGAGAGTGTGTTTACTTTTCCTGAAGTCTTGTGACTTTCTACTTTATGCACACCCCTTCTAGGAACTGAACCAAATTGACCCATGAAAACTGACTTCATCACAGTAAAGGCTGTAATCTATAGGAGGATTCACTATACTTTTGAACCAAATATCTGGACATGTGATCTTTCCAGAAATATCTGGGCTGTCTTAAATTATGATAGGCATCTTCAGTTTTGACGTTAAATTTGTATTGTTCCCAGAAAATTTCAGTTATTTACCAGGTAGCAGAATGAAATATTTTTCAGTTGGAAAATTTTGTTCAGGAAATTTGGGGGGAAAAAATAGTACACAAACACACACACACATCCCTAACACTAATTCGTAGGGACCATTCCCCTTGTGCTACTCTCAGTGATCTCTTTTCTACTTATTAAGAAGTGATCAAACTTAATAGATGACATTGAGGGAAAGAACATGTTTAAGATAACAGGGCATGGCTGTAGGGAGGTTATAGTCTCGTTGAGGTAAGGCATACAAAAGGAATAGTTACATAATCTATTCAGGTGAATAGCAGTTGCTTAGCAGTATGATAAAGATGATGAGTGCTATGTAAGGAAAGAGAAGGAACGTTAGTGTGGTCACAGGAAACTCATGAGGATAGATAGATTTAAGCTGGTACCCAATTACAAGGGGGATTTAAATTGACATAAAGTGAGAATACTTCAGGTGAGAAAGGAGTTTAAGGGCAAAGCTCAGGAGCAGAGAACAGTGGGTGAGCTAGTGATTCAAATCGGAAAGTTGTGACAGATAGGGCTGGAAATTAGATATTTAAGATGAATCTTTTAATGTTTCCCTAAAGACATTTAAATGCACGTGTATGTATGTGTGATTGAGTGTATTTGGGATGAGTATTAATGTGATAAAAGCTGTGTTTTAGCAGTGACTTTTTGAAATAGGGGATTCTGAAGAAAGGTAATACCAATAAATATAATTTATTATTGTAATGATCTGTAATAACCTGTAGCAGTGATCTTTTATTGTTTGTAGCCAGAGTGTATAACATATAAATAGTCCTTAAAACATACCCTTGAAAAGATAAATTATGAAATGTTGCACTTGATCACTAGGTCCACCCATATTTTTCAAGTCACATATCACAACCAGATCAAGCTCATCCTTAATTACCAGAGATTGAGGGTTCATATCATCATTAATTTTCTGTAAACTGAATATTTACTTTTTTAGACAAGAACTTGGGAGAGAGCAGCTAGGATAACATTTTTTCCTAGTGAAATTTAAGTGTATAGTTTTATTGCCTATAATTTTTTAAATGACATAAAATCTGAATACATAACCACCACTAGAAGGTAAAGTAAAATTTCATTTTATTTATGAAATCAGGCCCTCATGAAGATATAGTTTTTAAGGTTTAGAAGAAAACAATGTTATGAGGGGTTGCTGAAATATTTCTTGAGAGACTACTGAATTGTATCCCCCCTAGACTCTGTAATAATTTTTCAATTGTAGAAAACAGATGGTATTAATAGGTTTTGAATATTATTCTTGAGCAAGATAGATACTTTCTGAGAAATAGATTTCATCCCCATATGAAGAAGCAGAATTGTGGAGTGTCTGAAGGCCCTTTATTATAAGTTTGCTTTTGTTTTGATAGATTCTTTGTTAAAGACTGCCTGTAAAATCATGTCGTTATATCTTGTTCAATCATGTCTGTGTTTGTCATTGTCTCAAACAAGGGGAAAGAAGATTGTAATTGAATGTTACATGGGACCTTAATTTCAGTCCTAAGTAAAACCATAAAAGAGGCCATCCCACATACACCACATCCGTGTGGATTGGTGGTACTTGTTGAGGCTCTGTTATAGTTTATAGGCAGCTTTTCACTGAGTGTTCTTATCCTGTGTCCCTTTAGAGTTCTGAAGTTACCCAGCCAGATGAAGATCTTCACTTTCAGGCAGAAGAAACAGAATTGGTAAAGGTAATACCTAACCTCTTATATGTGAGAGAAATAAAGAGAAAATGCCTCTTTTATTTCCCCTAATTCTTAATGTTCCCAGTTAATTGCAAGTTCACAATTAATGTTATATTTGATAGGTGTGATATTCCCAGGGCTTGTGGTATTAACCTAACAGATTTCATTTCTCTCAGAGGTGGCAGCCCTAATCTGGCAGGATAGTAAAACATCAGAATTGCTAATGATAAAGTATCCTGTTATCACAGTCGATTCTTGCTTTGCATTGTAACACCCAATACTGTAGTATTAAAAATATCAAGAATATGTCAACATTGGTGAATATGGTCTTAAGATGGTTTAAATTGGTTTAGATACTTTATTTCATTATATTTATAAATCTTACTTTCTTATTTGTGAGTACAGAATACACTTGATTTTTCTAGAAAAAATAAAAATTAAAAATTTATTGTTAAGAAAAATTATCCAAAACTTAGAAATAAGTCAAAAGATAAACATATGCCCTTTCATTGTCATATTAGACCATTGTCTCACAAGCCTGTCTAACGGTTATCCAACATGGCAAAGGAAGGTTCCATTGTTTCACTGTGTTTCAAGGCTTAATTCTCACTTCCACATTGTATAATCAGTATTTGATTTGTTCCTTTTTAATTAATTTATTTTTTTTTTGAGAGAGTCTCACTCTGTTGCCCAGGATAGAGTGCCATGGTGTCAGCCTAGCTCACAGCAACCTCAAACTCCTGGACTCAAGCAATCCTCCTGTCTCAGCCTCCTGAGTAGCTGGGACTACAGGCACATGCCACCACGCCCAGATAATATTTTCTATTTTTAGTTGCCTGGCAAATTTTTTTCTATTTTTAGTAGAGACAGGGTCTCACTCTTTCACAGGCTGGTCTTGAATTCCTGAGCTTAGGCAGTCCTCCAGCTTTGGCCTCCCAGAGTGCTAGGATTACAGGCGTGAGCAACTGCACCCAGCCAGATTTGTTCTTCACATAACACAACTTTCTGATTTTTCATGATTATTTCTTTACCTGATTTTCCCCTACTTACTGGAAGTATTTTTTAATAATAATTTATTAAAGTATTACCATTAATAATTTTAAGGTAATACCATAAAATCCATAAAGTATACATTTCAGTGGGTTTTAAATATATTCAGAGTTGTACAACCATCACTGCTAATTCCAGAACTTTCCATCACCCCCAAAAAGAAACCCTATACCCATTAGCAGTATTCTCCATTCCCCTTCCTTACAGCCTCTGACAACCACTAATCTGTCTCTATAGATTTGCCTCTTCTGGACATTTCATATAAATGTAATTATATAATATGTATTCCTTTATGACTGACTTCTTTCACTTTAGTATAATGTTTTCAAGGTTCATCCGTGTTGTAGGATGTGTCAGTGTTTCATTCCTTTTTATGGCCAAATAATAGTCAGTAGTATAGTTCTACCACATATTGTTTATCCATTTGTCAGTTGATGGATATTTGAGTTGTTTCCACTTTGGGGCAGTTAATAATGATGCTATGAACATTTGTGTACAGGTTTTTGTGTGAGCATGTTTTCATTTCCCTTGGGTATATACACCTAGGATTGGAATTGCTACATCCTATAATAATTCTATGTTAAACCATTTGAGGAGCTGTCAGATTGTTTTCCAAAGCAGATGCACCATATTATATTCCCTCCAGCAATATATGAGGGATGCAATGTCTCTACATCCTCAACAACACTTGCTAATGTCTATCTTTTTTATTATACACATCTTGTTAGGAGTGAAATGGTATCTTATTGTATCTTATAGCATCTTATCATTTTCCTAATGACTAAGGGCTTTGAGCATCTTTTCATGTCTGTATTGGCCATTTGTATATCTTCTTTGGATAAATGTCTATTCAAGTCCTTGGCCCATTTTTTATTGAGTTATTTGTCTTTTTATTTTTGAGTTGTGAGAGTTTTGTTATATGTTCTAGATACAACTCTTTTATCAGATAAATGGTTTGTAAATATTTTCTTACATTCTGTGGATTGTCTTTTTGAGTTTTTAATGATGTCCCTTGAAGCATAGAAGTTTTTAATTTTAATGAAATCCAACTTATCTGGTTTTTTTCTTTTGTCTATTATGCTTTTGGTGTCATATCTAAAAATCTATTTAAAGGTCATGGAGATTTTCCTCTATCTTTCCTTCTATGAGTTTTATATTATAGTTTGAGTTATTACATTTAGGTCTGTAGTCCATTCTGAGTTAATTTTATATATGACCTGAGGTAGGGATTCAGCTTTATTCTTTGGCATGTGAATATCAGTTGTCTCAGCACTGTTTGTTGAAAAGACTGTTCTCCCCCCATTGAATTGTCTTAGTACCCTTGTTGAAAATCAACTGAACATAAATGTAAAGATTTATTTATGGACTCTCAATTCTCTTCCATTGATGTAAATATTAACATCTATCCTTATGCCAGTACCACACTGTCTTGAGCACCGTAGCTTTGAAGTAAGTTTTGAAATTAGGAAGTGTGAATGCCAACCAACTTTGTTCTTTTTCAAGATTGTTTTGGCTATTGGGGGGCCCTTGTGTTTCCATATGAATTTTAGGATCAGCTTTCATATTTCAGAAAAAAAGCCAGATGGAATTTTCATAGGGCTGGTGTTGAATCTGTTGATCAATTTGAGGAATAATCCTGTCTTAACAAGATTAATCTTCCAATACATGAATGTAGGTTGCCTTCCCACTTAGTCATGTATTCTTCAGTTTCTTTCACTGATGTTTTTTAGTTTTCAGTGTGCAAGTCTTCCACATCTTTTGTTAAATTTATTCCTAAGTGTTTTATTCTTTTTGCTACTATATATGAATTTTTTTCTTAATTGCTTTTAGAAATGTTCATTGGTAGTATATAGAAATAATTGACTTATATGTATTGATCTAACATCCTGAAATTTGCTGAACTAGCTTATTAGTTGTAGTAGGTTTTTTGTTTTATTGTTTTGTTTATTTAGTTAGCTAGTTTTAGAGATAAGGTCTCACTCTGTCACTCATGCTGGAGTGTAGTGGCATCATCATAGCTCACTGCAGCCCCCATTGGACTCTTGGGCTCAAGCCATCCTCCCACCTCAGCTTCCCAAGTAGCTGGGATTACAGGCGTGAGCTGTCAAACCAGGCGTGTGTGTGTGTGAGTGCATGTTTGTATTTCTTAGGGTTTTCTATACACAAGATAATTTCATCTGTAAATAGAGATTATATCATTTGCATATAGAAATTTACTTTGTCCTTTCTAATTGGGACACCTTGTATTTCTTTTACTTGTCTAATTTCCCTTGTGAAAACTTACAGTATAATATTTAATAGAAGTAAGAAGAAGTGACATCTTTGTCTTGTTCATGATCTTAGGGAGAATCCATTTGGCTGTTTACCAGTAAGTATAACCTTAGATGTGGGTTTTCATAGAGGATCTTCATCAGGCTGATGATGTTTGTTTCTAAGTTTGCTGAATTTTGTCAAATACTTTTTTGACTCTATTAAGATGATTGTGTGGTTTTGGTTCTTTGTTAATATATTCTTTTTTCTATTGATTGATTTTTGGATAGTACATAAATCTTGTATTCCTGGGATAAATGCCATTTAGCCATCACATATACTATATTTTATTTGTTGCTGAATCCAGTTTGCTAGTATTCTATTGAGAATTTTGTATCTTTGTTCATAAGAATATTGGTCTGTAGTGTTCTTGTGATATCTTTGTCTAGTTTTGGTACTGTTAGCCTCATAAAACGATCTTGGAATTTACTCTTTTCCATTTGGGGAAAGAGTTAGTGAAGGATTGATGTTACTTCTTAGAATGTTTGATAAAATTCACCAGTGAAGCCATTTGAACCCAGGTTTTTCTTTGTGGGAAGTTTACTTGTTATAGATCTATCTAGATTTTTCTATGTTGTCTAGGAGTCTGTTTTGGTAGTTTATGTCTTTCTAGGAATTTGTTCATTTCATCTAGGTTATCTAATTTGTTGGCATACAATTATTCATAGTATTCCCTTATAATCCTTTTATTTCTTTAAGGTCAGTAGAAATGTCTTCTTTTTCATTCTTGTTTTAATAATTTTAGTCTTCTCTCTTTTTTTCTTAGTCACTCTAGTTTGACATTTTTTAATCTTTCCAAAAAACCAACTTTTGCCTTCATCGATTTTCTCTACTGTGTTTCTGTTCTCTGTTTTTATCTCCATTCTGACATTTTTATTTTCTTCCTTGTGCTTTTTAAAAAAATTTAGTTCTTTCTTTTCTAGTTCCTTAAGGTATAAATTTAGGTTATTGATTGGATGCCTTCTTTCTTAAATCGAGGCATTTTACAGCTGTAAATTTCCCTCTGTGCACTGCTTTCACTGTCTCCAGCTATTACTGTCAAATTCTCTCTTTGTCCCTTTTATTCTATAAATTTTTGCTTCCAGTATTATTAGGCTCTTTTGTTAAGTGAACATATGTTTAAATTTGGTATGTTTTACTGATACATTTATTTCAGTTACTGTAGTTTTCAACTCCAGAATTTCTCTTTAGTAAAATATCATTCTCATAATTTCTTTTAATTCTTTATACATGGTTTTCTTAGATCTTTGAACATAATTATAATAGCTGCCTTAATGTCTTTGTTTAATAATTACAATGTCTTGACTTCCTCAGGGAGAGTTTCTGTTGACTGCCTTTAATTTTACTGTGTATGGGTCCATACTTTCCTATTTCCTTGTGTGTCTTGTAATTTTTTGTCAAAAGCCAGATATTTTAAATAATATGTGGCAACTGTGGAAATCAGACTCCCCCTTCCCCAAGGTTTGTTGTTGCAATTGTTGCTGATACTGCCTGGACTAATCTGTAAAGTCTGTATTCTTTGTTGCATATAGCCATTGTAATCTCTGCTTTGTTAACATAGTGATTAGTTAATAATTAGGCATGGATTTCCTTAAAGGCTTTAAACCAGTAAGTCTTCAGTGACTGCCAAAGGGGTCTTTGACATATTGGGAATACCTTTTCCTCTTAGACAGGTAGGTTACTATTCAGCCTTAGTCACCTCTTGCTTGCACAGAGCCTCAAGGTAAGCCAGAGGTGAGAGATGAGGACTTTCTCAGGTGTTTTCTGGAGCTTAGTTCTTGGTGGGAGAAGAAAACAAAACCCAGTAAACAAAACCTAGTAAACAATTTGGATTGGGCACATCTGAACTGATTAACAATCAAGTTTATGAACTCTCATTATCTCCCATATTTGCCACGTTTTATTATTAGCAGAATTATCTAAAACATGCTTTAAAAATCTAGAGGTTCAGGAGTTGTACAGCAGGGATCGGAGTGCAAACTGGCTGCGACCAGTGGCCAGCCAAACAGGACTGAGAGATCCGTCCAACAGGGGGACGACTTCCCCATCACCGACCAAAGTTCCGAAAGTTCAAGCTGTACTGTGGAGATTGGAGCACAAGCTGGCTGTGCTAAGTGCCCAGCAGGCTGGGACTGTGGGATCTGTCCCACACAGGGACGCCTTCTCCCTCACCAACCTCCACAGCCACGCAAGCAGCGAAGGGCCTGAAGTCAGCGCGAAGAGGTAACACAGGCGGTCAGGCAGTTTGGAGAGGCGAAGAGGTAACACAGGCAGTCAGGCAGTTTGGAGAGGTGACAGGAGTAGAAAGAATCTTGAACTCTCCAGTGCACAGTGCAGGGACTCCTTGGCTGGGAGATCTGTACACACCAACGGCTTATGCCTCACTTGTGAAGGGGCAGAAAAGTGAGACAGATCGCTCATTTGGCTGAGTTGTCTGGTGAACTCGGGCAGCTCAAGAGCTGCTGGTTAGGGGACGGAAGAAGAGGGAGCTCGATCCTCCACGGACCCTCCCAGGGGGCTTAAGTGGCCCAAGCTCTACTGGTGACCCGCGGCAAAGGGAAAGTTTTCACCCCTCGGCAGAACTGCTCAGTGGACCCCGGCAGTTCAAGCGCCTACGACATTACAGGCCCCGAGCACATATCCCCAGATCTGCCAAGGATCATCCCTCCGGAATTCCATAATTTAGCTCATAATCCAGTCCCTGCACCCCCGGTCCTCGATAAGGCACCCAGATGAGAAAGAACCAGCAAAAATTCACAGGAAACATGAAGGAGCAGAGAGAAAATCACCTCCAAAGCAAAATACTCATACTCCATCATCTGACACCAACTTACATGATATGATTAAACAGACGGAGGAAGATTTCCAAATATGGATTGCAACAAAACTAAATGGAATTGTCACGCCTGTAATCCTAGCACTCTGGGAGGCCAAGGCAGGTGGATTGCTCAAGG
>VBSM01000725.1:4328310-4351005 GCA_008086735.1 Cheirogaleus medius
AGGTGGGAGGGGGGAGGAGGGGAAGGGTATATACTTACATAACGGGTGAGGTGCACACCACCTGGGGGTTGGACACACTTGAAGCTATGGCACGGTACGGTGAGGGAGGGGTGGCAGGGGCAATATATGTAACCCTAACAATATTTGAAACCCCATAATTTGATGAAATAAAAGGAGAAAAAAATCTAGAGGTTCAAAAATACAAAGAGATGTAGTTGACATGCATGTATAAGATATTTGTGACAAGCATACATATCTAAATGGTAGAAAAACACCCCAGAGGATGTTTTCTCAGAGGAAATATATTTCTTCTGATCTAGAACAGCCTTTAGCCAGATAAGACCTAATTTGATCTCTTTGCCTGAGTAGTCAGCTAATCAGGATTCTTAGTTTGCTAGATCATAGATCGCAGTGGTTACAAGATTACAAGCTTGGATTCTAGGCTAAGACTGCCTGGATTTGAATCTAGACTATTCCTCTTCTTTGACCTTGGGCAAAACACCTAACCTCTCTGTGCCTCACTTTCCTTATCTGTAAATAGCATCTTCCTTATTGTGATGATTCAGCCAGTATATTATAAGCCCATAGAACAGTATCTGACATATAATAACACCAGATTCATACAAAAGTAGACTAGTTTGATGCATCCCAAGAACCTGTTGCCCATCTTAAACAGTTTTCAACCCATGGACAATCATATTTTACCTGAAATCATGCCCTTCCTCACTAATTATTTTGATGCAAATACAAATGTTATGTAATTCATAAATATTTTATCATGTATCTCTAATAGATTATTTTTAAATTCTAAGTACTATATGATATTAGCATTATTACAACTAAAAAATTAACACTGAAACTTTGTATCATCAAATATTCAGTTGATATTTGTTTCCACAGTTGATTCTTATGGTATAATTGGTTACTGGGTCTCTTAGACCTGTAGTCCGCAACCCCGGGCCACGGACTGGTACCAGTGTGTGGCCTGTTAGGAACCAGGCTGCACAGCAGGAGGTGAACAGCAGTGAGCAAGCAAAGCTTCATCTGTATTTACAGCCACTTCCCATTGTTTGCATCACTGTTTGAGCTCTGCCTCCTGTCTGATCAGCGGTGGCATTAGATTCTCATAGGAGCACAAACCCTACTGTAAACTGTGCATGCAAGGGATCTAAGTTGAGCACTGGGGAGCAGCTGCAAATACAGATTATCATTAGCAGAGAGGTTTGACTGCACAGAGACCGTAGTAAATCAGTTGCTTGCAGATTCATATCAAAACCCTATCAGTGAGGGGCAAGTACCAATTAAGCTGCATCTAGTGGCAGGCTTTATAGTGGCAAGTGAGTTGATGTACTTCAATTGTATGGCTGCATCTGGCAGCAGGCTTTAAGTTACAATCCAACACTTATTTTAGTCTGCATGTGGCCTGCCCATTATTTCATTTACCACTTCCGTCCATTCCTCTTTCCTGCACTGCACACTTGTTTCAGTCACAGATTTGGTAAGCCCACAAGCTAACCCTAGCAAAAATGAGTGAAAAACAAATGTCACTGGAGAGCTTCTTTGAATGGGGGAAAGCCCCAATGATGAGATTGCAGAAAAGTCTAAGACTGCCAACAAAATGAAAGCTGCATGTAAAAAAAAAAAAAAAAATACCAAGAGACCTACTTAAATGATGGGTTCATTCACATTCTCCAAGCCCATTTTCTATGATATGTGGCAACCAGCTACCTAACAAAGCCATGAAACCTTCAAAACTGCTTTACCACATGGAGACCAAGCACCCTGCATTAAAAGGCCTTTAGGGTTTTTCAAAAGAAAAATACTTGAACACAAAGAACAGAAGCAATTATTGAAGGCCACCACTTCATCAAATGTGTGTACACTGAGAGCATCATTCTCAGTGGCTAACCACCTTGCTAAAGCTAAGAAGCCCTTTACTATTGGTGAAGAGTTGATCCTGCCTGCTGCTAAGGACATTTCCCGTCAACTTTTAGGAGAGGCAAAAGGTGGCACGTGTTCCTCTTTCAGCTACCACCATAACTAGATGATCTGATAAAATACCGTGTTTCCCCAAAAATAAGACCTACCCATAAAAAAAGCCCTAGCAGGATTTCTAAGCATTTGCGCAATGTAAGCCCTACCCCGAAAATAAGACCTAGTGATGCGCGTGGCTACGCACAACCCATGCATTTCGTCGCAGAGCAGTGAAGAAGACGAGCAGCCCTTCTCATCTGCCCCATCATGACAGCTACTATCCCAGAGGTGACCTGAAAGGTGCGGGCAGCCCCACCAACAAGGTCGGCTCCCCCTGTCAGGTCCCGGCCATCCTGTGCGTGCTGCAAGCTGAGGCTTTGAGGGGAAAATAACACATCCCCTAAAAATAAGCCCTAGGGTGTCTTCTTGAGGAAAAATAAATATAAGACCCTGTCTTATTTTCAGAGAAACATGGTAGCAGAGGATATTGAGGCACAATTGTTAAAGAGGATTAATGAGTCACTGTGGTACGCAATCCAGGTTGAAGAGTCAGTCTACTGATGCTGACAACAAGGTAACAATGCTTGTTTTTGTGCAATATATTTTTCAGGAGGATGTGCATGAGGTTATGTTGCCAACCAACACCACAGCAGCAGAACTATTCAAGTCTTTAAATGATTATATGTCGGGAAAACTGAATTGGTCGTTTCATGTCGGTATATGCACAGACGGAGCAGCTGCCATGACTGGACAGCTTTCTGGTTTCACTACTTGAGTAAAGGAGGTCACTTCTGAATTTGAGTCTACACACTGTGTCATCCCTAGAGAAATTCTGGCTAGCAAAAAAATGTCACCTAAACTGAAAAATGTCTTGCAGGATGTGATTAAAGTTATCAACCACATTAAAGTACAGGTCCTTAACTCATGTCCGTTCTCAGAGCTCTGTGAGGAGATGGACACAGAGCACACACATCTTCTCTTATACACAGAAGTGAGATGGCTTTCTAAAGGTAGATTGCTGGCCAGAGTTTTTGAGTTATGAGAGCCACTCCAGAGATTTCTTTTAGGAAAACAGTCACCACTGGCAGCACATTTCAGTGACACAGAATGGGTCACAAAACTTGTTTATTTGTGTGACATATTCAACCTGCTCAGCCAACTCAATCTGTCACTTCAGGGGAGAATGACAGCTGTGTTCAACTCGACAGATAAAGTGGCTGCATTCAAAGCCAAACTGGAATTATGGGGATGACAAATGAACATTGGGACTTTTGATATGTTTCAAACATTAGCAGAGATTTTGAAAGAGACTGAGCCAGGGCCGCCTTTCTCCCAGCTGGTGCATGATTACCTATCTCAGCTTTCAAAAGAATCTGAGCATTGCTTCTCAACCACAAAAAAACCCTGAACTGGGAAGGAATGGACCTGTGAACCATTTGTGAATAAGCCAGGTGAATTGACTTTGTGCTATAAGAGGATCAACTGCTTTAGATCGCAAATGATGGTGGCCTTGAAAGTATATTTGAGACAACTTCAAATCTCCATATGTTCTGGATCAAAGTCAAGGTGGAATATCCCAAGATTGCCACAAAAGCACTGAAAAGCCTGCTTCCATTTCCAATATCTTATCTTTGTGAAGCAGGGTTTTCTGCCATGATGGCAACCAAAATGAGATTATAGAGTAGACTGGACATAAGCAACACACTTTGGGTGTTGCTGTCTCCCATCACCCTTAGATGGGACTGTCTAGTTGCAGGAAAACAAGCTCAGGGGTCCCACTGATTCTGCATTATGGTGAGTTGTATAATTATTTCAATATATATTATAATGTAATAATAATAGAAATAAAGTACACAATAAATGCAATGTGCTTGAATCATCCCAAAACCATCCCCCCACCCCATCCATGGAAATATTGTCTTCCGTGAAACCAGTCCCTGGTGCCAAAAAGGTTAGGGACTGCTGTCTTAGACCATTTTTTCTTTCAAGACAGTCTCACTCTGTATCACTGGGTAGAGTGCAGTGGCCTCACCATAGCTCACTGCAACCTCAAACTCCTGGGCTCAAGCAATCCTTCTGCCTGAGCCTTCCAAGTAGCTGGGACTCAGGCACACACCACGATGCCAGGCTAATTTTTTTTTTCTATTTTTAGTAGAGATAGGGACTTGCTCTTGCTCAGGCTGGTCTCAAACTTCTGAGCTCAAGGGATCCTCCAGCCTTGGCCTCCCAGAGTGCTAGGTTTATAGGCGTGAGCTACAGCACCCGGCCTTTTAGATCACTTTTAATGTAGAGGCTTCCCCCTCCCTCTTTTTTCCCTTTGTAATCATTTTTGAAGAAACCAGGTCTTTTGTACTTTAGAACTGTGTTGTCTAATACATAAGCCACTAGCCACATGTGACTACCTGAAATGTGACTAGTCTGAATTGAGATGTGCTATAAATTTAAAATATATGACAGATGTCAAAGACTTAGTTTGGTAAAAAATAATATAAAGTATCTCAATAATTTTTATATTGATACATGTTGAAATGATAATATTTTGTATATATTTGATTAAATAAAACATATTATTAAAGCTAATTTTACCTGTTTCCTTTTGTTTTTCATGTGACTACTTGAAAATATAAAATCACATATATAGCTTGCATTATATTTCTATTAGACAGCATTAATTTAGAATTTCACACAATATGGATTTTACTGATTGCATCCCCATGGAATTATTTAACGTGTTTCTCTGCCCCTATATTTTCGTTAAATTGTTAGTTAGATCCTGATCAGATTCATATTTTGATATTTTAAGATATTTTGGCAGCGTTATTTCATGTTGCTGGTATTTACCGCCAGAAGATATGTAATGCCTAATTGAGGCTTTTCCCTTATGTTAGCAGCCCTGGATGATCCTTTAATTCATTAGAGGTTGCAAAGTGATGATATTCTAATTCTTTTGTTCCTTCTTCATTTATTAGCTGGAGTACTTCCATAAAGGGAAGCCTCCCTTCATCAACTATTAATATTTAATTATATTTGATTACTATTCAAACTATGTGTAGTTTGCATAGGAAAGGAAAGACAAAAGGTTGATTCCTTCTCTTTATTTACCAATTTCCAGGCATTCTCCAAAGATGATCAAGGAGGATTTTTTTTATAATTTATTATGAACTCATGAATGTAACTGTGTTAGATATTTTTTAAATCCTTATTGATGCTCAAATTGTCAAACCATTGGCCAGTGGAAGCCTCTTCAGGTTGTTTCCTGTGTCTTAGATATGACGCTGGTAGTTTTTGATAGCTTCCTTGATTTTTAATGTGTCAGAATGTTCCAGGCCCTGGTTCCTTTTAGTGGGAAGTGATATTTAGAGGACACAGTCTGGCTTGCATAATGCTTCCTTATTATTGTTTCTAGGCCTTTTCCGTGCACAAAGCTAGGAAATATGTTTTATTTTTTTCCTTAAACATAAAATACTTCATGAATCTATACTGAGATTTCCGAGATTAAAAGAAGTAAATTGGCCCTGGGTGCTCTGTGTTGTGGGCCAGCACAACACAGGGTCATCTGAAAAAACAAAAGAAAGAAAAAATATACTGATATTTCCAATTCAGATTTGGAACTATGGAGATTTTAACCTAATCTCATCAATACTACATTTATATCTTCTTTCTCCCATGGCAGATCTATTAGTTCTCAGTGACATCAGTATGCTAATTTGCTTTATGCAACACTGCACGCACTGCAGTTACAGAATAGCATTTCCCTCCTACAATCAATATGATTATTTACTGAAAACATTTTGTTTTTGTTTTTGTTTTGCAGTTCTTTTTCTCCTCAGGGTATATCTCACAAGGGATATACAATGTTTTAAAGTCACTCAAAATAGTTCCTCTCTGATGAATGGGTATGCTACCAACTAGTTTTATTTTACTTTTAATTTTTAGGGATTGCTTTTTTAAATTTTAATTTTTGTTTTATAATATGAAGAATTTACATGGTTCAGAATTCAAACCTATAAAACAAATACTCAAAGGAGTCTAACTTCTATTCCAGGCCTCCTTTCTACTCTTTCCTCCTTCTCTCAATAAGAAACCATTAAAAAAAATTTGTAACTCGTTCTTCTAATTTTTATATAAGAGTGTGTGTGTATAGTATTCTATGTCCACAATCTGAATATATATTTTTTAGTAAGCCATTTTTTATATTAGAGCTGAAAGAAAATTGATATTTTAGATAAGCCAGATTTTGTAGAAGAAAGATGATTTGAGTGGAAACTACTAGCTGTTATCAAGTATTTTAAATACTTTCTAGGGAGGGAGGAAGGCATGCTGTTTGACTCCAGATAATAGAGTAGGACTAATATTTAGAATTTATAAAAAGCCAGATTTAGTCTGAAAAAAAAATCCTGCTATCAGGTGATACTCTGATGATGGAATAAGCTTCCTTTTATGGTTTTAAGTTCTTGTCACTGGAGAGATTCCTATATCCTATAAGGGATGAACTGGTTGACCTACATAATCATTTTGTGATTCTGATTTCTAGAGTTCTTCCCCAGTTTTCTATGTAATAGTCTGCCTAACAAGTGTAATTGTATAGTCTCTGGTTGATCACAGTGTAATTATTTCAGGAATCAGTGACATTTAAGGATGTGGCTGTAGACTTCACACTGGAGGAATGGAGGTTGTTGGGCCCTACACAGAGGAACCTGCACAAGGAAGTGATGCTAGAGAATTACAGGAATCTGGTCTCCCTGGGTAAGGATAATGCCTCTTCTGTGCTGATGTACCTCCCCATTTGACCAGGTTTGCCCAAGATATAGAGCCTCTGAAGTACTTAACTGAATTTTGGTTTAGAGTTTAGGCATCAAAATCTCTTAATTTTAGGGGCACGTTGTTGGGAGTTATGCTATTCTTACTCTTAACCAAATGGTCTGCCCATTGTAAGACAAGAAGTACACATTTCATTGGCATGTTGGAGATTGTTGACAATCCCACAGATTTTGAACCAAAGTTTTTTCTAGCCACTTCCATAAATGGGAGTTATCAGTACCTCTAGAAAGAAAGGAACAAATTCATTTTCTTCCTAAACTCATATTATTCCCATGATCTGTTATCCCACCAAACCAGGATCATAGTGTTGACCTCCTTTGAGATACCTTTGTAACAGTCTAACATCACTGTACAATAGAACATTCTGCTATGATAGAAATGTTCTATAGCTGTACTGTCCAATATGGCAGGTACTAGCCACTTGTGGTTTTTGAGTACTTGAAATTTGGGTAGTCCATCTGAAGAACTGAATTTTAAATTTTACATTTTTTTTTTTGAGACAGGGTCTTGCTCTCTTGTGTGAGCTAGACTGCAGTGGCATCATCATAACTCACTGCAACCTCACAAACCTGGGCTCAAGCAATCCTTCTGCCTCAATCTCGCGAGTAGCTGGGACTACAGGCACACACCACCCCACTCGGCTAATTTTTCCATTTTTTATAGAGAACAGGGTCTGGCTCTTGTTCAGGCTGGTCTGGAACTCCTGGCCTCATGTGATCCTCCCACCTCGGCCTCCCAAAGTGCTAGGATTTTAGGTGTGAGCCACTGCACCTGGCCTAAAATTTAATTAATTTAAATTCAAATTTCAGTAGCTACATGTGGCTTTTGGCAACTGTATTGCACAGTGCAGCTCTAAAACTTTCTGTAATGGCCATTCTGCACAGAAAATTAAGAACTGAGACTGAATTGGGCTATAGTTTTTCTGCACAACTCTAATCAAATCCTATTTATTTTTCTATGACCAGGACTTGCAGTTTCCAAACCAGACATGATATCCTATTTGGAGAATGGGAAAGGCCCATGGGCCATGGTGAAAGAAATTTCAAGAACCTCCTATCCAAGTGAGTTAATCAGAACCAGGAAGATGGGATTTATTCAAATAACAGGTCATGGGGGGGGTGTTCAACAGAGCATCTGAAGTATTTTGGGGGATACTTTTGCTCAAAACTGTCTCAGAGGAAAAGCTCCCCATGTCTCTCAGCCATCCCTGTCACTCCCTTGTCTCTCCTCCTCTCTCTGTCCTCTACTTTTGGTTCCCTATCCCATCCTATTCTGCTTTCTTGGGGACATGATTTTCATAATTATTCCTTCATTTCTTCTTTATTCAAACATGCATAAAATATCCCTTTCAGGTCTATCTTCTCTAGTTAACTTTATGTTTTTCTCATTTGTTTCACCATTGTCTGACATTTCTTCCTTCATTTTCTTGAAAATGCTCTTTTAAGGTCCCCACTGGTTTCTTTTTAACATAAACCTATTTACTCATTATTCAACTTTCTTCCCCAGTAAGCCTGCTGAAACCTTGGGGGAACCCTCTTCCCCTCCTCCAGATTCTTAACTAATTGGGAATGCAAGCAAGGAATCAGTTGAGAATCAAAATACAATATTAATTTATTTAATCAGTATTTATTATACATCTATAAACCGGGTTAGGTACTAAGGCTTACAGCAGCGAATAAAATGGACCAGGCGCCTGCCCTCATGAAGATTAAATTTTGAGCAATAGACAATTAGCAAGTAAATAAATAAAAACAAACTAAATGGTAGCTGCAATGCCTTTCAGCTATGAGATAAACTGGGGGACAGGAAAGGGTAATTTGGGTGATATGAGGGTGCCTCCCTCAGACAGGGTGGTCAGGGGAGCTTCTGAGGAGTAACAGTTAAGCTGAGGCCTGATGGGTCAGAAGAAGCCAGCAGAGGACAGAGGAGAAGAGAAGCATTCCGGGCAGAGGGCACAGCAGTGCAAAGGGACTGATACAGAAAAGTATGTCATGTGTTCCAGAAATGAAAGGAAGCTGCTGTGACAGAAGTGAGGGGAACTGGTACAAAGTAAGGTTAGAGTTAGGAGCCTGCCGTGCAGGGCTTTGTAGATGATGTAAGTGAGGGCAAAAGCATGGAAAGATTTAATTAAGGATTTTTAGAAAATAACCCTATTTATAGAGATTGAACTTCAGGGTTCATAAAACAGGCAGTTAAGTTGAAGTTGTTACAATAGTCTAGACAAGAGATGACAGTAACTTTGATTAGGGTGATGGTAGTGGAGATGGAAAGAAATAAATAGGGTCTAGTTCATTTGAGTATTCATTGTATTATGATGCCATCCACAACTCATACATGTTATGTGTATGCTTTTTACATGTCAAATATTATCATATATATACTTACAAGAGTAAGTGAAAGGTAGACATTGGAGATAGTTTTAAACAACTCTTTAGAGAAGGGATGTTTCCCCTCTGGGAAGAGGAAGAGAGAAATGGGGAAGCAGCTAGAGGAAAGAATGGAGTCAAGAAGGACACCCAGCCAGGTGTGGTGACACACGCCTGCGGTCTCAGCTACTTGAGAGGCTGAGGCTGGGTTTGTGGCGGGAGGTTGTGGGGAGGGTCTCTTGAGCTCAAGAGTTCGAGGCTGCAGTGAGCTATAATCATGATCCTGCTCCTGCACTCCAGCCTAGGCGACAGAACAAGACCCCATCTCTTAAAAAAAATTTTTAATGGAAGAAAAAGAAAAATACTCGTTTTATTTTTGAGGTGGAAGTTTCTATGGCATATGTGAGTGCTGACAAGATTATCTCAGTGGAGAGGGAGAAATTGACAAAGAGAATCACTGAAGGACTAAAGTGTTTGTGGAGCTTAAAGGAGATGAAATCTGGAATGGAAAGGAAGAATTTACCTTTAATTTGCAGAGAGGTCACCTCCTGTGTTGTAACACTGGGAATGACGGAGAAGATGGGTGCATGTAGGTCCACTGGTGGTGGGAAGATCGAGGCTTCTATTGTGATAGCTGCCATATTTTCTAAAAGGCGAGGCAAGGCCATCATCATATAGTGAGGAAAGAGAGTTGTGAGGGAGGGAAAGTAATATTTCTTATGGGACACGGAATTCACCAGGAAGCCATCTGGGCCTCAAGCTTTTATTGTGAAAAGTGTTTGGTTACAGCTTCTATATATTTAGTACTTATAGGACTATTCATATTTGCTATTTATAATTTTCAGCTTAACAAATTATGTTTATTTAGGAATTGCTCAATTTAATCTAAATTTTAAATGTATTGGCATACTGTCCCCTGTTTATCTTTTAAATGTTTATATGGATCTGAAGTGATGTGCCACTTTTCATTTCTGATACTGATTTTTTTTGTGTCCTCTTTCTTTTTTGTCTCAATCAGTCTTGCTAGGGTTTATCAATATCATTTGGCTTTTAAAGAACCATTTTAAATTGTTTTCCTTATATATTTGATCTCTGCTTTATTACTTTCTGCTCTTTATTATTTCATTTTTTTTACCTTCTTAGGGTTTAATTTGTGGATCTTTTCTGACTTCTTGAATTGGATACTTACACCATTGATTCTTGGCTGTTCTTCTTTTCTGGTTATTTATAGCTGTCAGGACTGTATCACACTGTTTATGTGTCATCTTCATAATTTTTTAGTTTAAGATATTTAATAATTTCTATTGTGTTATCTTTGACCCTTGGGTTATTTAGAAGTGTTTTTCTTAATTTTGTGCCACTTGGGAATTTTCTAGTAATCTTGTTGTCTTTAATTCTACTGTGGTCAGAAAACGTGCTCTGTATTATTTCAGCCTTTGCAGATTTCTTTAAAAACTTGCTTTATTTACCATATGATAAATTTCTGTAAACATTTTGAGTACACTTGAAAAAATGTATAGTCTAGGTATTGAGTACAGTATTCTAGATAAGTCGAGAGGTTAGTATGTTAATTATGTTGCTAAAGTCTGTGTACCTAAGGCTTATTCTCTCAGTTGAGAAAGATTTTTTTTTAAGTCTGCTAGTGAGACTGTAAATTTGTTTCTTATTTTAGTTCACTTAACTTTTTTCTTTATGTATTTTGAAGCTATGTTATTAGCTAAATACAAAATTAGAATTATTATATCTTTCTGGTAAATTGGACCTTTTGTCATTATGAAGTGTCTTATCTGTTAATGGTTTTTGCATTGAATTCTATTTTGCCTGATATTGGTACTATAGGATCCTTCCTTTGATTATTGTTTATATATCTTCTTTCACCTGTTCACTTTCACCTTCTATATATCTTTGTATTTTATGTGTTTCTTTTATAAGTAGCATACTGTTAATTTTTTTAACCAATCTGACAGTTTGTGTCTTTTGGAGTGTTCAGTCCATTTGTACATAATACATTTACATAATCTTTAGCTCTGTTCATTTAGCTGTGAAAGTGTTTTGCCTGTCCTTTGTTCTTTTTCTCCTCACTCATGCCTTCCTTTGGATTTATCACCTTTTATTGTTCTATTTTCCACCTCTAATAATTTGGTAATTGCAACATTTTAAATTATTTGTTCAGTGGTTAATACTGAGATTAAAGCATGCATCCTTGATTCAATGTCTAGTACAGGTTTTTCCTTCTTCACAAGCAATATAAGGACTGTAAAACAGTTTATTCCATTTAACCTCACTTATATTTTTGAAGTTATGTATTTTAATTCTATATATGTCAGATTACATATTCATTTAACACATTAACTACCATGTGAGTTGTATTTAACTCAGGCTAGTTTTGAGCCCAGGGCTGCATGAAGCAAAACCCTGCAGTTGGTTCATGAAAATCTTACTTGTTGATGTTCTTATTATTACAATTAATATTGACAATTTAATTCTAAAAACATGAATTGTGTGGCATATAACTCACTCACAGAAACAATAAAAAATGACAAATTAGAAAAGATCATTTTGTTCTAATAAAACACTGTGGCCCCAGGGAAAAAAATGTTTTTCCTAGTGTGGCAGTCAGTGCGTTAAACTCGCCCATATTTTTACCTTTCCTTTCTCTTCATATTTTTTCATTGTTAAGTTTATATCTAAGATATTTTTCTTCTGCCTGATGAACAGCCTTTAATATTTCCTTTTATTCAGATATGTTTGTGCCATATTCTTTTCTTTCTTTTTTGCCTAAGACATCTTTATTTTCACCTTCATTTTTGGAGAATATTTTGCATAAGACTTTGGGGTGGGGAACCTGCAGCCTTGGGGCCACATGTGGTTTTCTGGATCCTTGAGTGCAGCCTTTTGACTGAATCCAAATTTTACAGAACAAATCCTTTTAATAAAGAATTTAATAAAGTTTTGAAGATATCATTTCATTGTTTTCTGTCTTACATAGAATCTGTTGAGAAGTGAACCATCCGTCTAATTTAGGAGCCAGCAAACTTTTAATGTGAAAAGCAAGGCAGCAAATATGTTATGCTTTGTGGGATCATAGATCTCTGTTGCAACTCTCCATTCTGCCGCTGTAACACAAAAACATCCATAGGCAGTACGTTAGCCAGTGAGTGTGGTTGTGTTCCACTAAAACTTCATTTATGGACTCTGAAATTTGAATTTCATACATTTTAATATGTCACATTATATCATTCTTTTGATACATTTTTCAACCACTTAAAAATTTTAAATTTTTCTTATCTCACTGGCTATATGAAACCAGATGGTAGGATCTCTCTTTCTGAGTTTCATTCTTCTCATTGTAATTCTTTAAGTCTTTCTAGCTTTCAGATGCTTTCAAACAGACTTTGTTTCTCTTTTTTATCCAGATTTCCTAATTGTTATCAGCAATAATGTTGGTCCAAATTATCTAGTCTGACATTACCAAAGTACAGCTCTCTCAAATGTAAATGTTTTTATTATTTTTTATTGTTGTTGTTTGGGGGTGATATTTTGCTTTCACTCAAGAAAGATGAGGATTTAGCTCATATATATTAATGAAGTTTCTGCAAGTAAATTTTTGAAGAAAATTTCTAGTTGCTAATTATAATAACCTTTTTGTACCCTAAGCTTGTATACTTTTAGTGAATTTTATAGCAACTTTGCCTGCTTTACAAATTTATATTCTTTTGACCTTTTATTATTAGTTCCTGAATCCCAAGTTGGTGTTATAGATGTGTTTCTATAGCTTTTATTCTGACAGAAAAAAAATTTTGTCAGATATTGGCAGTATAATATCCTAGGACAACAAAAAAATATAGTCAAACTAATTAAAACTATTGAAAGGTAAAAGAAAAACTGATAAAAAATAAAAGCAACAGCATGACAGAAAATTAATTTAAATTTCATACAGGCAAAATAACTTGAACAAAATTTGTTACTTAAGGCCGGGCGTGGTGGCTCACGCCTGTAATCCTAGCACTCTGGGAGGCCGAGGCGGGAGGATCACTTAAGGTCAGGAGTTCGAAACCAGCCTGAGCAAGACCCTGTCTCTAGTAAAAATAGAAAGAAATTAATTGACCAACTAAAAATATATACAGAAAAAATTAGCTGGGCATGGTGGCGCATGCCTGTATTCCCAGCTACTCGGGAGGCTGAGGTAGTAGGATCGCTTGAGCCCAGGAGATTGAGGTTGCTGTGAGCTAGGCTGACGCCACGGCACTCACTCTAGCCTGGGCAACAAAGTGAGACTCTGTCTCAAAAAAACAAAAATTTATTACTTAAAAAGTGAGTTTTAAAGTTATAAAACGATTCCACTGTCCAGAAAAGTCTTTTATTAAATTTGTTTTTAAACATTTAGATATGATTACCTTCAAATGAATTAAAATTTTTAAAAAGTATGAAAGTGCCATAGAAAATATTAAATTGCAAGGTTTGGTGTGGTGGTTCATGCCTATAATATGAAGACCTTGGGAGCATCACTTGAGGCCAAGAGTTCAAGAATAACCTGGGCAACAAAGCAAGACCCTGTCTCTAAAAAAAACATAGAAAAATTAGCCAAGTGTGGTGGGTGCGTGCCTGTAGTCCCAGCTACTCAGGAGGCTGAGGCAGAAGGATCACTTGAGCCCAGGAGTTTGAGGTTGCAGTGAGCTATGATGACTCCACTGTCCTCTAGTCCAGGCAACAGACTGAGTCTCTCTCTCTCTCTCTCTCTCCCTCTCCCTCTCTCCCTCTCTCCCTCTCTCCCTCTCTCCCTCTCCATATATATGATATATATATCACATACAAACAAGTTGTAAGACCAGTAACGCGCAGTAGAATTATTTTTAATGAATTTTTGACAAACTGTCAGAAATGTTCTTAGGATCCATAAAAAAGTTGCAGAAGCTACCCTTGATTAAGTAATTGTCACTATTTAAAATATCAGTAAGTATAAATATTAATTTTTTACTAGTTTGCTGTTTAACTCACTTTTTGAAAATCAAAGTGTTTTCTTCTACAAACGTTTTATTAAAAGGTATGTACAAACATTTGAATAAATTGTTCTTCCAGGGAAATTTGAGAAAGCCCTCACAACAGTGCTAGTCAATCAAGAATGAGAACAAATAGAAAGAAAGTATTACTGGGGACAAATGTCTGGTTTGTGGAGTAAATGGGCAGCAAGGAAGTGTGACAGTTTGTGAAGAATACTCTCTAAAGAAGTTGACCCTAAAGGAAATGAGAAGAGGAAGAAATATTTGAGAGACTTAGATTCTAGGATGGTTACCATGAATTAATCTTTTTAATAGGAAAAAATCTAATTGAATTTGCCACTTTTGTTCTTGCTCAACTAGCCTCCTTTAATCCTACCTTCTTCTTCCTAGAAAAAAAATTAGTTTGAACTATATATTATCATCCCATTTTTCACTTTTGTTTTCCTGTTTAGTGAGATTTCTTCAGCTCAGGAAAGGAATTATTTGATTTTTCTCTTTTTATCTCCTAGACTCGGAGACCAAACCTGCAACCAAGAATGCTACACTAACAGATGATATTCCTGAAGATTTATCACAGGAGGCCATAGTAGGGAAACTCACAGAGAGTGGTCTGTGGGATTCCAGAATGGGAGGATTATGGAAATGGAATGACAGGATATTAAGATTGCAAAATAGTCAGAAGAGTCATTTGAGTCAAAGAATAATTACACACAAGAAAACTCCCACTAGTCAAAGAGATTTTAGATTTGGATCTGTTCTTGTTCCAGAACCAGCAGTTATCACAGGAGAGTCCCACAGCAAATGCCAAACACATGAGGAAAGTTTCACAGAGCATTTAGATTTGATTACAAATACCCATTTGGGGAAGATAATTTGCAAGGTTACGGAAGGTAGCAAAGCCATAAGGCAAACTTCAGAACTTACTTTGGGGGAAAAGTCTAATAATAAAGAAAAACCCTATGAATGTAGTACATGTGGAAAGGCCTTTCGTTATAGGTCATTAGTCATTCAACATCAAAGAACTCACACTAAAGAAAAACCTTATGAGTGTAATGAATGTGGGAAAACATTCAGTCAGCTTTCATATCTCAGTCAGCATAAAAAAATTCACTCTGGAGAAAAACCTTATAAGTGTAATGAATGTGGAAAGGCCTTCATTGCTTCTTCATCACTTATGGTACATCAGAGAATCCATACTAAAGAGAAACCTTATCAATGCAATGTCTGTGGAAAATCCTTTAGCCAATGTGCCCTTCTTAATCAGCACCAGAGAATTCAAACTGGAGAGAAACCCTATAAATGTAGTGACTGCGGGAAAGCTTTTAGTGACAAATCAAAACTTGCAAGACATCAGGAAACTCACAATGGTGAGAAACCCTACAAATGTAATAATTGTGGGAAAGCCTTTAGGAATAAGTCATATCTTAGTGTACATCAGAAGACCCATACTGAAGAGAAACCATATAAATGCAATGAATGTGGGAAATCTTTTAAGAATACCACAATTTTTAATGTTCATCAGAGAATTCATACTGGAGAGAAACCTTTTAGATGTAATGAATGTGGAAAAGCCTACAGAAGTAATTCAAGCCTTATTGTACATATAAGAACTCATACTGGGGAAAAACCCTATAAATGTAGTGAATGTGGGAAAGCATTCAACCGCATAGCAAATTTCACAGAACATCAGAGAATTCATACAGGAGAAAAACCGTATAAATGTAATGAATGTGGAAAAGCATTCATTAATTATTCATGCCTTACTGTCCACCATAGAATGCATACAGGAGAGAAACCTTATAAATGTAACGAATGTGGAAAGGCCTTCATGCGTTCTTCTTCTCTAATTATACATCAGCGTATTCATACTGAAGAGAAACCTTATCTATGTAATGAGTGTGGGGAATCATTCAGAATAAAATCACACTTAACTGTACATCAGAGGATTCATACTGGAGAGAAACCATATAAATGTACCGACTGTGATAGGGCATTCACCAAAATGGTTAATCTCAAGGAGCATCAGAAAATTCATACTGGAGTGAAACCCTATAAATGTTATGATTGTGGAAAATCTTTCAGGACTAAGTCATACCTTATTGTACATCAAAGGACACATACTGGAGAAAAACCCTATAAATGTAATGAATGTGAGAAAGCCTTCACTAATACATCACAGCTTACTGTGCATCAACGAAGGCATACTGGAGAGAAACCCTATAAATGTAATGAATGTGGAAAGGTTTTCACAAGTAACTCAGGCTTTAATACCCATCAGAGAACACATACTGGAGAGAGACCATTTAAATGTAATGACTGTGGGAAAGCATTTAGCCAGATGGTACATGTCACAGAACATCAGAAAATCCATAGTGGAGAGAAGCCCTATAAGTGTGATGTCTGTGGAAAAGCCTTCAGGAGGGGTTCATACCTTACAGTGCATTGGAGAACACATACTGGAGAAAAACCCTACACCTGTAAGGAATGTGGAAAAGGTTGTATTACCCTATCACAGCTAACTCTACATCAGAGAATTCATACTGGAGAGAGGCCCTATAAATGTGAAGAATGTGGAAAAACCTTCAGAACAAACTCTGACTTTACAGTACACCTGAGGATGCATACTGGAGAGAAACCCTATAAATGTAATGAATGTGGGAAAGCGTTCAGGAGTAGTTCAAGCCTTACTGTACATCAAAAAATACATCAGAGAGAAACTCAGTTAACATAGAGAACAATAAGTCATTCATCCAGATGTCAACACCACAAGATGAATTTTATAAACTATATTTTACGAATGTGGGAAAACTTCATTGGAAATTCACAGAAAATATACACTAAAGAGACACTCTATAAACATAATGAATGTGGAAAGCATTTAAGCATATTAAATCTTAGAAGTTATAAGAAAATTCCCACTAGAGAAAAATAATGGACAAATGAAAGCCTTCATTCAGATGCCATACTTTACTATGCTTCAAATTATTCTCAGTTAATTGCCTATATAAATATTTGCCTATTTTTCTGTTGGTTTATTTGCCTTTTCTTATAAACCCAGACATACTTTTTATATATTTTAAATATTAATCCTTTGTTATTTGCGTAGCAAATGTTTTTCTTAATCTAGCATTTGTCATTATGTTTTTTAATAAAGTCACATTTTTATTTTTATAGTAAAATATTTATATCTTTTCCCTTTTAGATTCTTGATTTGCTCATTTGAATTGAAAGAGGTCTCCTCAACCCTTGGGAACTCTAAATTTGTTTCTAAGATTTTGATAATTTTATTTTTTACATTCAAGTCTTTAATCCCTCTGGACTGGATGATTCTTTGTAGAAGAGCAACTTCAAATGACTGTTAACCTACAAAAGGATTTTGAATCTAAATATTACCAGGGAAATGCAAATTAAAATGACTAATTAGATGAAATGTCCACTTGATGGAGTTGGCAGAAATTAAGAGATCTTTTGCTTTTGAGGTTTGGTAAATCATTTACTCTCACTTAAAGGTTGTATAACTTATATTTCCACCAGCAATCCAGCAATATATATTTAAAATGTTAACTATATATACCCTTAGACTCAGCAATCTCACTTTTGGGAATCTGTCCCATAGAAATAAAGGCAGCATTAATTCATAAGAATATAAATAAATAAGCATGTTTATTGAAATATTGTTTGTAGAGTGGGGGGAAAGGCCCAACTGGATACAAAGTAAATGCCTATGAATATGGGAATTGTTGGATAAATTGTGATATATCCGTATTATGGAAGTACATGAGAGTAATTTTAAATATGGGTTATATTTATATCTATACTAGATGGTTTCAGTGTATTTCCACAATGTTTTGATAAATAATTGCTTTATAACAGGAATGTGTATATATATATACACTATTCCATTTTTATTAAAATAATGATCACACAGTTATTATGTATTTTAAATATGTATGTGATTAGATACACATGGAGGTAGGTATGGAAGAATATATACCAGGCTGTTAATATTTATTACCTTGAGAGAAGTGAGAAAAGAAGTGGAGATAAGGGAGGAGTGATTGTAAAAATAGAAAAATGTAAATGCAGCATGTGTAATATAAAGCTGTGAATGTAATATTATGTATTTATATGAACTTTTGGGAGAGATAAATGAAGGGATGGTCTCCAAAAATTTACTGGTGGTTGTTTCAGTGTTGGTGGAGTATCCATTGTTTTTTGTTTGTTTGACTTTCTTTTCTGTATTTTTAAGTTTTTCTATGCAGTGCACATGTAATATTTACATAAATAGGAAAAACCTTTTTTGTTGTGAAGCTAATTTATTGGACACCTACTATGTGCAGGAACCTACCCTAGGTGCTGGATACACATTGGTGGGGGAGAGCTGCTCATGTACCTGAGAGTATGGGAATTGGTTCTGATGTCACCTAAATTCCAAAAAAGTTACTAAGCACCTTAATCCTATCACCCACGAGTTTCATTTTGAGGAGGTGATGGAAATTACAGATAGATGAAAATGGATTGAAGAATATCTGGGACTCATGTCCAGGCTTTAGACCAGACAAGGCTCAGAAAGAAGTCTCACTTTCAACATGGCACCAAAGGAAAGGTCATAATGGCAAATGATGGTGAATTTGCAGAAGGGTCTATGTACAGCTTCCAAACTTTGCATGATGAAGTATAGAGAGGAAACAGCCAATAACTCCCAAGTCTATATGAGGGCTTGGAAGTTCTGGGAATACTAGGGAATACTCCGACTAGGAGAGGCCTATATTTAAAATGGGAACCCAGAGGCTGTGGCCTGATACCAGAAGGCCCTAACAGACCATGGACTGTATATCCAAAAAGGACAAGGCATGGTAAGCTACACTTTGATAGAGCCTAAGAAAAGAAGATCAAAAATCCCTCCCACAATGTCAGGATAAATATGTACTTAATATTGGGAAAAGGATATTGGATGAAATGATATGAACTATCTCCCATTATAAATGAATAATTTTGACATTATAGTTAAAATGATCGTTTCTGATTGGATTTTATTATAATAGTGAAATTTATTAGCCTCCAATTCCTGGGCTCAGTCAATCCTACCAACTAGCTAGGACACTATAGGCGCATGCCACCATGCCTGGCTAATTTTTTTATTTTTTAGAGTCAGAGTCTCACTGTATTGCCCAGGCTGGTCTCAAACTCCTGGCCTCAAGCGATCCTCCCAGCTTGGCCTCCCCAAGCACTGGGATTACAGGCATGAGCCACTGCACCCAGCCAAGACTTATCTTCATTGAAGATATTTTAATGTACCACTTTCTAACTGAAAAGTTTGAGAGTCAAACCCTGAAATACTATCCTTAAGAAGCCCTTGTATCAAGCAGTTGTTATATCATGATACCAACTCTGCTGGTTGCTCCTTTCCACCACCTAATCCTCACCACACCGCAGCCCTGCCTTACATCACTGCCTTAGAGACAAGCATTTCAAATAGAGGAGCATGGTCAACAGGTTCAAATGACATAAGAGCTGAAAAGTGTCCATTGGGTTAAGAGATGGGGATGACACAGGCCAACTCAACTCGAGCAGTTTCAGTGGAGTGGCAAGGTGCCAAAGCCTGGTTCTTATGTATACTGACATCTCATTAGGAGTTTAATTTGCATTTCCTCAGTGAATAATGATGTTGAGCCCCCTTTTAGATATGTATTGGCTTTGTGAATATCTTCTTTTGAAAAGTACCTGTTCAAGACTTTTGCCTATTTTTTTTTATTGGGAACTCTGACTTTTTGTTCATTTGTAGGATTCTTTATATATTCTGGATACAAGATATTTTTTAGATGTGTGTATTATAATATGATCTCATCTGCAGCTTGCCTTTTCACTCTCTAAATGATGTCCTTTGATGAACAGAAGTTCTTAGTTTTGATGAGGAATAATTTACCTTTTCTTTTATCATTAGTGTTTTTCTTGCCCGGTTTAAGAAATATTTTCATAACTCAAGGTCATGAAGATATTTTTCTACATTTTGTTCCACATATCTCCTGTTTTACTTTTCACTTTTTTGTCTATCATTCATCTGAAATTAATATTTATGTATGGTATAGTGTAGAGGTCAAAATGAATATTTTTCATTACAAATAAAAAACTTATTCAACATCATTTATTGAAAAGGTCAACTTCCCCTCTTTCCCTTGTATTGCAATAGAACATTTATGATAAATCAGATGATCATATGTGTGAGAGTCTTCTGGACTATCAATTCTGTTTTATTGTTCTGTTTGTTTATATTGTATTAATACCAAATGTTCTTAATGAAAACTGGCAGTACAATTGAGACCCTTGAGCAATGCAGAACTTAGGAGCACTGACCTCTCACTCAGTCAAACATCCATATGTAACATTTGACTCCCCCAAGACTAAACTACTAATATCCTAGTGTTGACCAGAAGCCTTCCCAATAACATGAACAGTCATTTAATACATATTTTGTATATTATATTTATTATATATGTTATATATACTGTACTCTTACAATAAACTAAGCTAGCAAAAAGAAAATTATAAGGAGGAGAAAATATGTTTACTATTCATTAAGTGGAAGTGGATCATCATAAAGGTCTTAATCCTCATCTTCACATTTAGTAGGCTAAAGAAGAGCAGAAAGAGGAGGGGTTGGTCTTGCTGTTTCAGAGGTGGCAAAGGTGGGATAAAATTCATGTATAAGTGGGCCCACCCAGTTCAAACCTGTGTTGTTCAAGGGTCAACTGTGTATGTTTTCTAATTTTGTTCTTCTTGTTTGGAATCATCACTGCTATTCCAGGTCCTTGGCATTTTATATACATTGATGAATGATTTTTTTTTCAATTACCCCACACCAAAAAGCTGGTATTTTGTTGGTATTACATCAAATACATAGATTAATTTTGGAAGAATGAAGACCTTAACAATATTAAGACATTCAAACTATGAACATGCCAAACATTTTAATTTATATAAATATTTTAATTTCAGCAATTTTTGTATTTTTACAATGTAGAAGTTTTACATTTTTTGTTTTTTAAGTGTAGACATGTTGTTTATTGTATTGTTTCAATTATATACATGTTATTAATAGATTATTACTATGTATTTGATGTTGGTTTTATAAATGCTATTGTTTTAATTCCATTTTCTGATTGTTGCCACAATATAGGTATATAATATATCTCATATATATGTATATATAATAGATTTTTTAAAACCTAACCTTATATCCAGTGACCTTGCTAATTTCACTTATTCATAATAGTTTGTTCATTCTTTTGAATTTTCGATGTACATAATATGTTACCTGTGGTAAAGTAAAACCAGTTTTACTTTATCCTTTTAATATTTATACCATTTTTTTCTTGCTTCGTTGCGCTGGCTAGGACCTCCAGAAGTAGAGATTGTAGACATCCTTGCCTTTTCCCCAGAATCTAAAAGGAAAACTAAACATTTTACCATTAGGTATGATAAGAGGTATAAATTTTAGATAATTTATATAAGATTAAGAAAGTTCTCCTCAAATCCTAGCTTTCTGAGGTTTGTTATTATGGACAGGTGTTGAATTTCATCAAATATATTTTTTGCAACTATCGAGATCACCATTGTTTTTCTCATTCTGTTAATGTGTTTGAATTATATGGACTGATTTAAAACACTTTTATAAATTGTGGTAGAATAAACATAATGTAAATGTATCATCTAAACCAGTATTATGTGTACAGTTCAGTGGTATTAAGTCATATTGTGCGACCATCCACCTCCAAACTCTTTTCATCTTGCAAAGCTGAAACAATATCCATTAAGCAATAATTCTCCATTAAACAATACCTGTTAAACAATAAATCCATTTAGTGCCCTCTAAGCCCTGAAACCACCATCCTACTTTCTGTTTTTATGAATTTGACGGCTCCAAGTACTTCATGTAAGTGTAATCATACGGTATTTGTCCTTTCGTCACTGGCTTATTTCACTTAGTATAATGTCTTCAATTTTTTAATATTAAGCAACTTTGCATTCCTGGAATATATTCCATTTGGTCACTATGTATTATCTTTTTAATGTATTATTGAATTAAATTTGTCAAAATTTTACATAAAATTTTATGTCTTTGTCCATTCTCTTGTATGTTTTCTTTCTTGTAGTGGCCTTTTGGGCTTTAAATCAAGGTTATGGTGGGCTTGCAAAATGAAGTGAGAATTCCTTTTTTGTTGTTTTGTTGTTGTTGTTGTTTTGTGTTTGTTTAGTTTTGGTCCTCTGGAAGACTATAAGATTGGTATTATTGGTATTGGTATTATTTTTACTATAAATGCTTTCTGTAAAAGTCACCAGTGAAGCCATCTGGGCCAGGCGTTTTCTTTGTAGGGAAGTTTTAAATTATAAATTCAATTACTCTGATAAACATAGGATTATTCAGATTTTCTACCTTCCATATAAGTTTTGGGATGTCTATATTACTTCATCAAAATATCTAACTATTGGTTTTAAATAGTTCATAATATATGCTTGTCGTATTTTTCTTTTTT
>VBSM01000725.1:4351105-4375577 GCA_008086735.1 Cheirogaleus medius
CGCCTCGGCCTCCCAGAGTGCTAGGATTACAGGCGTGAGCCACCACACTCGGCCGCTTGTCGTACTTTTAATATCTATGGGATCTAAAGTGATGTTCTCTTTTTCAGTCCTGATATTGTTAATTTGTGCACTCTTTTTGTTTTCTCGATTAAGCTTTCTAGGGATTTAACATTTTGTTAATCTTTTTTTAAAAAACCCACCTCTGAATTATTATACAGCTAATATCTTTTTCATTGATTCATGATCTTTTATTTCCTTCTATGTACTTTATTTGAATATGATTTACTGTTTTGTTTTGTTTCGTTTTTGCGACAGAGTCTCACTCTGTCACCTGGGCTAGAGTGCCATGGCATCAGCCTAGCTCACAGCAACCTCAAACTCCTGGGCTCGAGCAATCCTTCTGCCCCAGCCTCCCAAGTAGCTGGGACTACAGGCATGCACCACCATGTCCAGCTATTTTTTCTATACATTTTTAGTTGTCCAGCTAATTTCTTTCTATTTTTTTCATTAGAGACGGGGTCTCAGTCTTGCTCAGGTTGGTCTGGAACTCCTGAACTCAAACAATCCTCCCACCTTGGCCTCCCAGAGTGCTAGGATTACAGGCATGAGCCACCGCGCCTGGCCTAATTTACTGTTTTTTCTAATTTCTTGGAATGAAATCTTAAATAATTGATTTTCAACATTTCTTTTTTGCTAATATTTGTATTTAACACTATACATTTCTAAGAACCTATTTAGCTGCATCAAATAGGTTTTTATTATCTTTATTGGGACATAATTTATATATAGCAAGTTGTACCCAGTTTAGCTTTACATTTTAATAAGTTTCAACAAATTTTTACACTTGTATAACCACCACCAAAATCAAGATACAGAACATTTTCATCACCCCAAAACATTTCCTATATCCTTTCTCAGACAGTGCTTCCCACCTTCAACTCCAAAAACCATAAATCTATTTTTTGTTAATATAGATTAGAATTATCTTTTCTAGACTTTTATATAAATGGAATTATGTGGTATACTCTTCTGTGTCTACCTTCTTTCACTCAGCATAACGTTTTGAGATTCTTGTGTGTGTGTGTAAGTACTTCATTCTCTTATTGCTGAGTGGCATCCCATTGTGTTAATATACTACCACAGTTTATTCATTAACTTTTTGGACATTTTATTTTCCAGTTTGGGGCTATATAAATAAACCTGCTATGAACATTAATGTACACATTTTGTGTATACATATGTTCATTTATATTGCATACATTTCTAGGTTTTGAGTGGCTGGATAATATGGTAAATATATGTATGACTTTATGAGAAACTGCCAATTTGTTTCAAAAGTGTTTGTACCATTTTGGAACCCACCAACAATGTATGACTATTCCAGTTACTCTCAGCTTTGCCAACTCATGGTATTGTCATTTTTTTATTAATTTTAGGTTTTCTAATGTTAGCAGTAGTGCTTTGTGGTGGTTTTGTTTGCTTTTCTTAGTGTGTTAAACATTTTTTATGTACTTAATGCCCATTTATATCTCTCCTTTGTGAAGTATCTATATCTTTTCTCATTTTAAGAATAAGGTTATGAGTCTTATCATCATTGAGTTGTAAGTGTTCCTTATTTAGTCTAGATACAAGTCCTTTGTCAGATATACATGTTGTGAGTATTTTTCTCAATCTTAGGCTTCCCTTTTAATTTTCTTGGTGGGATCTTTTGAAGAGCAGATAATTTTGATTTAAATGGATATCAATTTGTCAATTTTTTTGTCATAACTTTGGGGTCCTAGCTAAGAAATTTTCACTGACCCTAGGATCTGGAAGTTTTTTCTCCTGTGTTTTCTTCTGAAAATTGTATGACTTTATGTTTTATGTGTAGGCCTACAATCTATTTTGAGTTAATTTTTCTGTCTACATATTTTGATATGTTGTATTTTTATCATTCAGTTAAAAGTATTTTCTAATCTTCACTGTAATTTCTTTGGTTATTTAGAAGTATGGTGATTAATTTTAAAGCATTTGTGGTTTCCTACTTATCTATCATAGATTTCTAGTTTACTTCTACCTGAAGTCAAAAAACACACTGTATTATTTCAATCCTTAGAAATTTTTCAAGACTTACTTTATGGCCCAGCCTCGGGTCTATTTTGGTTAATGCTCCATATTCACTTGAAAATACTATGGAAGTAAGAATTTCCACTTGAAAATTCTGAAGTTAGAGGGAATTTTTTATAAATATTAATTAGATCAAGTTGGTTTGTAGTTTTCTTCAAATTTTCTGTATTCCTAGTGATTTATTTTTCTGCTTATTCTATCAGCCACTAAGAATGGTATCTTCACTTCTCCAAATATGACTTTGTATTTGCCTTTATCTTTTATTTCTATCAATGATTATATATTTTGAAGCTATATTATTCAGTGCATACAACGTTAGTATTCTTATATACTCCTGCTGAATTGACCCTTTGTCAATATTAAATATCTTTATCTCTAATAAATTTTTTTACCATAAATTCTATTTTTTCTGATGTTAATATAGGCAAAAAAAATTCTTTTGGTGAGTGTTTGCATGGTATGATAGGCAGAATTCTAAAATGATCCCCAGATTCCTAGCCCCATACAGTATACATGCAATTCCCAGTTATTCAATCAATCACTAAGCTAGGTGCTTTTGTGAAGGGATTTTACAGATTTAATTAAGGTCCCAAATCAGTTGACCCTATAAGGGAGATTGCCCTCAGTGTGCCTTACCTAACCAGGTAAGTCCTTAAAAAGAATGGGGCTCCCCTCTGAAAGATATTTGACACATGATGGGGGCTTCAACGTGAGAAGTATTCTCCATTGCCGGCTTTGAATAAGGAGAGGACATGTATCAAAGAACATGGACGTGCTTCGGGAACCGAGAGCAGTTTGTGGCTGACAACCAGCAGGGAAATGGGAACCTCATTCCTACCACTGTAAAAAACTCAGTTCTGCTTACAAGTTGAGTGAGCTTGGAAGTGGATTCTTCCCCAGTCTCCGTATGGTACTCAACCCAGTTGGCCCCTTGATTTTAGCATTTGAGACTCAGGCAGAAAATCTAGCCATAGCATGCTTATGCTTCTGACCTGCTGAACTTCAGACTAATAAATAGTGTTTGTGTTAAGCCACCATTTGTGGTAATGTGTTATGAAGCAGTAGAAAAGTAACACATGTGGTGTACCTTTTTTCCATTCCTTTACTTTCAAATTATATATCTCCTGATACTTAAAGTATATCTCTTGAAAAGCAGTATATATTTGGATCTTATTTTTATCTGTTCTGACAATCTTTATATTTTAATTGGAGTGTTTAATCCATTTACATTTAATATGATTAGCATATAATAGAGTTTGGTTTAAGTCTGTCATTTTGTTATTTGCTTTTATCTGTCTCTTCCTTTATTTCTCCTTTCATGCATTTCTTTGGATTAATCAAATAGTTTTCATTATCTCATTTTATACTCTATTCAATTTAATTTACATTCATTTATTATTATTTTAGTGATTACCCTAGAGCAGTGGTTCTCAAAAAACTATTTTCATAATAATTCTAAGACATTATTTGCTTTTTCACTCTCATTTTTCTCATGAGTGTAGAGTGATATTTTCCAAAAGCTACATGGCATGTGATATTGCAAAAGATTTAATGAAGAAGGAGATGTGAGAATTCAACTCTCTTCTGTTAAACCATTGTTATGAACTAAACTGTGCCCCCCTCCAGATTCATGTGTTGAAGCCCTAATCCCTGGTACCTGAGAATGTCACAGGGTTTGGAGATAGAGCCTTTAAAGTGGTGATTAAGTTAGAGTAAGGTCATTAATGCAGGCCCTAATCCAATCTGACTGGTATTTTTATAAGAGGAAACTGGGCTCAGAGAGAGACACCAGGGAGGGGTGTGCTCACACAGAGAGATGACCATGGGAAGCAGCGGCAAGATGGCAGCTATCAGCAATCCAAGGAGAGACACCAACCCTGCACGTACCTTGATCATCTTGAACTTCCAGCCTCCAGAACTATGAGAAAATAAATTTTTATTGTTTAGGCCACCCAATCTGTGGTATTTTGTTATGGCACTAGCAAACTAACACAGACACTTAAAAGATTTGCAAAAATGCAAAAGATTTGTGCTAATTTGTGCTATCTGTGCTAATTTTTGTTTTGAAAATATTTTTATTAAAAATATGATTTTTTGGGTGTCGGGAGGGTGGGAGGGGGAGGAGGGGATGGGTATATACAAACATAATGAGTGAGATGTGCAACGTTTGGGGGATGGTCATGCCTGAGGCTCTGCCTCGAGGGGGAAGGGGGGGCATAGGCAATATATGTAACCGTAATATTTGTACCCCAATAATATGCTGAAATAAAATATATATATATGATTTTTTCAGTGTCAGGTAGTAGTTTATTGTTTTTAAAATAAATATTTTTAATTTTTCCAATCTTAATTTCAAGTACAGTAAATACCAATAGATATAACCTACATAAATAAAGGCTTTTGGGGTCCCTCAGTAATTTTTAAAAGTGAAAAGTAGTCTTGAGGCTGAAATGTTTAAAAATAATTGTCCTTAAAATTCCCTATGAATGGCTGGGCACAGTGGCTCATGCCTGTAATCCTAGCACCTTGAGAGGCCAAGGCAGGAGGATCGGTCGAGGTCAGGAGTTCAAGACCAGCCTGAGTAAGAGCTAGACCTCAGTCTCTACTAAAAATAGAAAATATTACCTGGACAACTAAAAATAGAAAAAAAAATTAGCCAGGCATGGTTGTGCACACCTGTAGTCCTAGCTACTTGGTAGGCTAAGGCAGGATGATTTCTTGAGCCCAGGAGTTTGAGGTTTCTGTGAGGTAGGTTAATGCCACAACACTCTAGTCCAGGTGACAGAGCAAAACTCTGTCTCAGAAATAAATAAATAAAAATTCCCTATGAAATTTTGGCTCATTGGAGCACTCTTGAAGTTAGTATTTTGCCATTTCAAAACAATGAAAAAACTGATAGTTTAATTCCATTTACTCCTTGCCTTTTGCTCCATTGTTATCATATATTTTATTTCTATGTATATTTTAAATTCCAAAATATATTATTTTATTTTATTAAGCAATGTTTGTTTATATTTACTCAAATATTTAGGTATTCTGGTGCTCTTAATTTTTTCCTGAAGTTCCTTGTTCCAATTAGGATCATTTTCCTTCTGCCTGATTAACTCTTTTGACATTTTATCATAGTATTCCAGTGGATTATATATGCTTTTCAAATACTTATATTCATTTGGGAGGATAATTTCACTTGGACTAGAGTTCTAAGCTGGCGTTTGGGGGGGGGACAGGTTAAAGCATCTAAAATAGAATGACATCCATTGTCTTCAGCTTCCAGAGCTTCCACTAAAAAGCCTACTATGAGTCCTTTTGTTTTTCTTTTTCTGTAGCTGCTTTTCTGATTTTCTCTTTGTCATTAGTTTTCATAAGTGGTACTTTAGTGTGCCTACATGTGGAAGTGTTTTTGTTTTTAAATCATAGTTAGGATTTGTAGAGCTTCTTGAGACTGTGCTGTCTTTCATCAGTGTGAGGAAATTCTCAGTCAGGTTTCTTCAAAGTGGAAAAGCTTCATGACATTCTGAGCAATGATTTTTTGTGTATGACCCCAGAAGCACAGGCAACAAAAGCAAAAATAGGCAAATTGGATTACATCAAACTAGGCTCCGGAACACCCAAGAAAACAAGCAACAGAATGAAGAGACAATCTATGGAGTGGGAGAAAATATTTGCAAACCATGCATACAATTAGGGCTTAATATCCAAAATATGTAAGGAACTGAAACAACTCAATCATAACAAAACAAATAACCTAATTTAAAATGGGCATAAAAACTTGAATAGACATTTTTTAAAAGAAGACATACAAATGACTAACAGATATATGAAAAAATGTTCAACGTCACTAATCAGGGAAATGCAAATTAAAATCACAAGATATTATCTCATACCTATTAGAATGGCTGTTATCAAAAAATGAAAGATAACAAGTGTTGGCTATGATGTGGAGAAAAGGGAACAATTGTACATTATTGGTGGAAAAGTAAATTAGTACAGCCATTATGAAAAACAGCATGGAGTTTCCTCAAAATATTAAAAATAGAACTACCATGTGATCTAGCAATCTGACTTCTGGGTATATACCCAAAGGTAATGAAATGAAATTACCACCTCATAAAGATATCTGTATTCCTATGTGCATTGTAGCTTTGTTCACAATAGTCAAGATATGGAAACAAAGTGTCCACCAATGGAAGAATCGATAAAGAAATATATATGTACACATATACACAATAGAATATTATTCAGCCTTTAAAAAGAAGGAAATCCTGTCATTTACAATAACATGGATGAATCTGGAGGACATTATGTTGAGGGAATAAGACAGGAAGGAAAGACAAATACTGCATGATCTCATTTATATGTGGAATCTAAAAAAGTTTAATTTACAGAAGTAGAGAGTAGAATGGTGTTACCAGAGACTGTGGGTGGGAAAATTGGGAAGATATTGGTCAAAGTGTATAAAATTTAAGTTGAGAAGGAATAATTTTAGAAGATCTATCATACATCATGGTGACTGTACTTAATAACAATATATTGTATGCTTGAAAATTGCTAAGAGAGTACATTTTAAGTGTTCTCACCACAAAAAAATATACAAGGTGATGCACATGTTAATTAGCTTGATTTAGTCATTTCAAAATTTATATCAAAATGTCATGTACACCATAAATATATATAATTTTATTTGTAAATTATAAATATCAATAAATGAAAGTGGGCAATAGACATGAATAAACATTTATCAAAGAAGATACATAAATGGCCAATAAGCACATGAATGTTCAATATCATTAGTCATTAGGGAAATGTAAATCAAAATCATAATTAGATGCCATTTCACACCCATTAGAATGGCTGCTATAAATGTTTTTTAAAAGCCAGAAAATAACAAGTGTTGGTGAGGATGTGAAGAATTTGAAACCCTCATGCATTTCTGGTGGGAGTGTAAAATGGTACAATCGCTTTTTAAAACAGTATGGTGATTCCTCAAAAAATTAAACTTAGAAATATCATATGAAACAGCAGTTCTACTTCTGAGTATATAATCAATAGAATTGAAAACAGGGATGCAAACAGATATTTGTACACCAATGTTTATAGCACCATTATCATAATAGCCAAAAGGTGGAAGCAATCCAAGTGTCCTTCAGTGAATAAGTGAGTAAATAAAATTTGGTATATACATACAATGGAATTATTCAGCTTTAAAAAGGAAAGAAATCTTGACACATGCTACATACAACATGGATTAACCTTGAAGACATTATGCTAAATAAAATAATCCAATCCTAAAAGGACAAATATTATATGATTCCACTTATAAGGGGTTCCTAGACTATTGAAAGTGATAGAGACAAAGTCTAATGGTTGTTTCCAGAGGCTGAGGATAGGGAGGAATAGGCTGTTATTATTAATGGTAGAATTTAGTTGGGGAAGATTCTAAAGTTCTGGAGATAGTTGTACAACAGTGTAAATGTATTTAAGGCCACAGAACTTTACTTAAAAACATTAAAATGGTAAATCTTATGTATATTTTATCATAATAAAAAAAGAAAAATATCATAAGAAGCAAATTGCTTTTCAATGAGTGAGAAGACAAATCAATGGAGAAAGAATAGACTTTTCAATACGTAATTCTGGGATAACTGGATATCCATATGCAAAAAAAAAATTAAATTAGATCCCTACCTCATACCATATATAAGAATTAACTCAAAATGGACTAGACACCTAAATATAAGAGCTAGAACTATAAAACTCTTAGAAGAAACACAGGAGTATCATTGGACTAGGCAATAATTTGTTCAATATGACACAAAAAGCACAAGTGACAAAAGAAAATATAGATAAATTGAACTTCATCAAAATTAAAAACTTTTGTGCTTCAAACAATGTCATCAAAAATGTGAAACAACAACCCACAAATGGATAAAAAATATTTATAAGCCAAAAGTCTGATAAAGGACTTGTATCTAGAATATATACAGAACTCCTACAATTCAACAATAAGAAGACAATCCAATTTTTTAAATGGGCAAAGGATTTGAACAGACATTTCTCCAAAGAAGATACAGAAATGGTCAAAGAAGAGCAAAAATATGTTCAAAGTCATTACTTGTTAGGGAAATACAAATCAAAACCCAATGATAAACCACATCATACCCACTAGAATGGCTATAATTAAAAAGATGAAAAATAGTGTTGGTGAGGATGTGGAAAAATTGCAACACTAATGTTGGTGAGACTGTAAAATGGTGCAACCACTTTGACAGGCAGTCTTATGGCTCCTCACAAAGGTAAACATATGGCACCAAAGAGTTCCCATCTGACTCAGCAGTTTCACTCTTAGTTATCTATCCAAAAGAACAGAAACATGTTCACACAACATGGACACGAATGGTCATAGCAGCATTATTCATAATAGCCATTATAAATGTATATGTATATGTATGTATGTATATATACATATGTGTGTGTTTCAGAATTATTAGCCCATACCCCTGACAGAAAAGATTTACTAAGAGGATTACGTTATATGTGTACAGTTTTTATGTCTTTAGCTTTTATCTTTAAGCTTACAGTCAAATATTGTCTTGCAAAGTTATCTAGGTTAGTTCTTTTCTTCCCCAAGCCCTTCACTCTTGGTTGTTAGTCATTTGTGATACAGTTAGCTTATTTGTTACTTTTAGGTTCCATTTCAGGTTCACATACCACACATACACAAACACACACACCCTGATTAGTTTCGATTATTTTCTTTAAATATGAATATTATACTTATAGATATACTTCATAATAAGTATATATTATATATTATAGTTAATGAGATCTGGGTTTCTCACTGCAGAGAAGTCACTAATAAGGAAAAGAGGAATGCTACCACATTGCAATGAGCACACCCAATGCCCAGCTTTTGGCTTCTAAACACCACAATCTAACAACAGGAAACAGTGCCCCTTGGAGAAATGGTTGGTTCTAGGGCTGGGGCAGGGAAAACGCAAAGTGATCCTGGAACATTTTGTGCCACAAAGTAAGGAAGTGTGAAGATGAGGATGGTGGCAGGTCAAAACAACACATGAGCCAACCTGAAGGGGCTTATGACGGCTGAAGCTGGAACATTTTCAACAATATAAAAAATGGTAGTCCTTGAATTAAAAATATCCATTAGTCTGTATTGATGAAAATAAATAATTGAATATATAATATGTAAGTAAATGAGAAAGAACATCTCTTTTTTATAGGAGAATTACAATGATAAATGCAGAGGGAAAGGGGGAAATAGAAAAACCACCAGTAGGCAAACACCACAGTAATAATTGCTGCAGCCAAGATGAATGCTACAGTCAGTGGGTGCAAGTCTGAGGAGAAACAGAATGTTGGCAAAGTCTGACAGCACTGAACCCAAGATACTCGTTAATTACGAAGGGAAAACAGCATCGCAGCAGAGAAGGTCGGCAGACACCACGCTGAGTGACCGAGGTTAACTTCCCCAGACAAGACGCGCTGACCCGCGCTGCGCGGGGCACCCCACTTCGTTGTGGGGAGGGGAGGAGGAGAATGTGAGAAAAAAGTAGACGACGCGGGAACCACCAGATTAAAAGTGACGCACACGTCAGACAAAACTATGTTTACGGATGCACATTCATCATAGCCATTATAAATACATGTGTGTGTGTACCCTTGTGTGTGACGAAACCGTAACAAGCAAAGAGGCGCCCTAGAGTCAGGAGAGGGCTGCTGTGGGGGAGGAAGGCAGCGGGGGTTGCCACCTGGAGGCTTTGGGGATTCTGTCCCCTGACCTGGCTGGCGGTGACGAGTGTGTTCACTTTGCGATAGTTCATCGAGCTGTATGTTTACTTTGTGCAGTTTTCCGCAACCGTGCTGTACAGTAAGGAAGGTCTAACGAACACAGGTGGGCGCTGCATGCCTGGGCGGAAGGAAGTCTGGAAAGAAACACATCACACTGCTTACAGTGGGTGGTGGGATTATTGATTTTAATTTGTATTACGCTTTTCTATAATTTTCAAAATTCCACATTTTCGAAAATAAATTTTAGTTTTATAGCTGGGGGCGGGGAGCTCAGAGCATTATGTTTTTATTCTAAGTTGCAAGGTCACTTCCTAAATGTGATCGCAGTCTTCTTTCCCCTTTAATCATTTGGGTGGGGACGGGCGCCCCCGACGCTCACTCCTCCGCGCCAGCCGCTCGGGGCGGCCCGGGCCCCGCCGTCCGGATCTGAGCGGGTGGAGACCCCGCCCCCGGGCTCGCTCGGGCCGCCCCGCCGTCCGGGCCTCCGCCGGGTCCCGCGCTCCCTTTCGGTGTGGCCCGAAGTTCATGCGAAAAATAAAAGATTACGTAAGGAAAAGGCCAGGATGCGGGCGACCAAAGAGCCTTCAAGACCCAAAGCCAGCTCCCTCCCGCGGCCTCCCGGCGCGACGGCGTCGCGTCCCGCCCGGGTCGGAAGGCCGCGGCGGCCGTTTCCCGCCTGGCTAGCCGGGAGAGCACCCCCGGTCCTCCTCGCTCCGCCGCCGCGGGTGGGAGGACCGACCTCCACCTTCGGGAAGAGCAGCGGCATTGTCAGATAACGGGCACATCAGGAAACAAATCACCACGACGGAAACTTCTGAAAGACAAAACAAAAAACACCAACAACGCAGTAGAAAACAGGTAAGGGACAAAACAGTTCACAAAAAATGAAAGATAAATTACATTTAAACATATGAGAAACAACTTTCATAATAAGAGAAATTAAAATTTCAACGAGTTATTTTTAACCTATGAGATTTCCGTGGTCAAAAGGCATTGCTCACACCCTTAAAGCTGGGGCATAAGCTCGGGAACCGAGGTAATTAAAGTAATTACAAAATAATATCTTTCATTCAGCCAAATTTTCTAGTTACATTTTTCAATATTGCTTCTGTTCCTTTTGTTGCAGATTTTTTCCAGAAATTCCATTTACCTCTCCATATATGTTGGGTAATTATCATCAGATAGTGGATGCTTATGTTTCTTTCTCTCTGCTTGACATCTGTAATCTCCTCTCAAATTGTTTCCTCTGTTTATATCTTTTCTCTGCATTTATGGGCATCTTCTCAAGTTTGCCTGTCATCCAGGATTCCATTTTCTGCAACTTCATTTTTCCTCTTTAAACTGAGTATATTGTTATTCTGCCATTGCAGTTTTAATTCCTTTATGATGTTTCTGTTTTATTCTCCACTCCTTTAAATTCAGCCAATTGCTTCATAAGGCTTTACACACACACACACACACACACTTTATTTATTTTTGGAGGAGGGGGTTCCTCAGTGTTTTTATTTTCCTGAAAATATTCATAATAAAATGTCCATCCTCATGCTTTAACTAGAACCTGAATGAGAATAAGGCCTGTATTAGTCAGGATTTTCCAGAGAAACAGAACAGTGTGTGGAGAGAGGGAGAGAGAGAAGGGAAGGGGGTGAGAGAGACACAGAAGGAAAGAGAGAGGTAGTGGGAGAGAGAGATTGATTTATTTTAAGGAATTGGCTCACTCAATTGTAGTCCAAAGTCCAAAATTTGCAGGGTGGGCCAACAGGCTATATACCCAGGAAAGAGTTGATGTTCAATCCAAGGCACTCTGCCTGCAGAATTCCCTCTTCCTCAGGGAGGTCAGTCTTTCTTCTTTTAAGGCCCGTACCTGATTGGCTGAGGCCCACCTAATGACCTCATTTTAACTTAATTACTTCTTTAAAGACACTATTTCCAAATACAGTCACATTCTTGGATACTGGGAGTTAGGACTTCAATATAGGAATTTGAGGGGACACAGTGCAGCCCATACGAGACCCTAATTGGGTTTTTTAATTTTTTATTTTTAATTATTATGGGTACATAATATTAATAGTTGTATATATTTATATGGTACATGTGATGTTTTAATAAAGGCATACCATGTGAATTAATCAAATCAAGGTAATTGGGATATCCATCCCCTCAGGCATTTATCATTTCTTTGTGCTAGGAACATTCCAATTCCACTCTTTCAGTTGTTTTAAAGTATACCCTAACTTATTGTTGATTATGGTCACTTTGTTGTGCTATCAGATGTTGTTCATTCTATCTAACTATCTAATTATATTTTTGCACCCATTAACCATCCCCACTTTATCCTCCCTCCCAGCAACCTTCCCAGCCTCTGGTAACCATCACTCTACTCTCTGTCTCCATGAGATCAATTGTTTTTAATTTTTAGTTCCCACATATGAGTGAGAACATGCAAAATTTGTCTTTCTGTGCTTGGCTTATTTCACATAACATAAAGTTCTCCAGTTCCATCCATGTTGTTGTAAATGGCAGGATTTCATTCTCTTTTGTGTCTATATAATATTCCATTGTGTGTATGTACCACAATTTCTTTATCCGGTCATCTGTTGATGGACACTTAGGTTGATTCCATGTCTTGGCTATTGTAAATAGTGCTGCAATAAACATGGGAGTATGGATATCTTTTCAATATGCTGAATTCCTCTCCTTTGGATATATACTCAGCAGTGGGATTGCTGGGCCATATTTTCAGTTCTGTTTTCAGCTTTTTGAAGACCCTCCATACTGTTCTCCATAGAGCTTGCACTAATTTACATTCCCACCAACAGTCTATGAGGGTTCCCATTTCTCCACATCCTCACCACCCTTCGTTATTGCCTGATTTCTGATAAAAGCCTTTTTAACTGGGATGAGATGATATCTCATGGTAGTTTTGATTTGCATTTCTCTGATGACTAATGACGTTGAGCATTTTCTTATATATGTATCGGCCATTTGTATGTCTTCTTTTGAGAAATGTATATTCAAATCCTTTGCCCATTTTAAATTAGATTCTTTGATTTTTCCCTATTGAGTTATTGGAACTCCTTATATATTCTAGTTATTAATCCCTTGTCAGACAGGTAGTTTGTAAATATTTTCTCTCATTCTGTGGGTTTTCTCTTCACTTGTTGATTGTTTCCTTTGCTGTGCAGAAGCTTTTAGCTTGATGTGATCCCATTTGTCCAATTTTGCTTTGATTGCCTGTACTTTGGGAGTATTACTCAAGAAGTCCTTGCCCAGACCAATGTCCCATAGTGTTTCCCCAATGTTTTTTTTAGCAGTTTCATAGTTTTGGGTCTTAGATTTAAGTCTTTATCCATTTTGATTTGATTTTTGTACATGGCAAAACATAAGGGTCTAGTTTTCATTCTTCTGCATATGGACATACAGTTTTCTCAGCGCCATTTATTGAAGAGACTATCCTTTCCCTACTGTATGTTCTTTGCACCTTTATCAAACATAAGTTCACTATAGATATGTGGATTTATTTCTGTGTTTTCTATTCTATTTCATTGGTCTGTGTCTGTGTCTCTGTTTTTATGCTAGTACCATGCTGTTTTGGTTACTACAGCTCTGTAGTATAATTTGAAGTCAGATAATGTGATTCCTCCAGTTTTGTTCTTTTTGCTCAGGATGGCTTTGGATATTCTGGGTCTTTTGTGGTTCCATTTAAATTTTAAGATTAATATTTCTATTTCTATGAAGAATGTCATTGGTATTTTGATGAGGATTGCATTGAATCTACACTTTATTCTTTAGAGTAGTTTTGGGTTCACAGCAAAATTGAGCAGAAGGTACAGAAATTTCCTTTGTACTTCATGCCCCTACACAGGCACAGCCTCCTCCATTACCAACATCCCCCACCAGAGTGGTGTTTGTTACAGTTCGTGAACCTATATTGACACATGATTATCATCCAAAGATCATTCATCATTATCACACATCATTATCGCCCAACGTCCATAGTTTACCTGAGGGTTCACTCTAGGTGTTGTACATTCAGTGGGTTTGGACAAATGTATAACAGCATGTACTCACCACTAGAGTATCATACATAGTAGTTCCACTGCCCTAAAAGTCCTCTGTGCTCTGCCTATTCATCCCTTCAACCCCTGGGAACCACTGATCTTTTTACTGTCTCTATAGTTTTGCCTTTTCCAGAATGTCATATAGTCGGAATCATACTGTATGTAGCCTTTTTAGATTGGCTTCTGTAACTTAGTAATATGCATTTAAGGTTCCCCCATGTCTTTTCATGTCTTTATGATAACTCATGTCTCCTTAGTGTTGCATAATATTCATTATTCCTTTCAACATCTACTCCTGATGGATCTTGCTCAATCACTTGTCACCCTGTCCAGTATCTTTAATATTACCCCCAGAGATTCTGTTCTGCAGCCTAGAAACATGCACAAATCTCTCTCAAGGTAAAAAAATCCCTGTCTTAGTTCATTTGTGCTGCTATAATGAAATACCTGAGACTGAATAATCTACAAAGAAAAGAAGTTCATTTCTCTTAGATCTGGGGCCTGGTAAGTCCAAGATCAAGGTGCTGGCAGATTTGGTGTCTGGTGCAGGCTTGCTCTCTGCTTCAAGGTGCTGCCCTGTTGCTGTGTCCTTACATGAGAGGAGAGCTGGGAGGGGAAAGGGGCCAGGCAGCTCTCTGAAGCCTCATTTATAAGGGCATTAACTCTATCCATGAGTGTAGAGTCCTTGTGGCCTAATCACCTCCCAGAGGCCCCACCTCTTAATACCATCACTTTGGGACTTAAATTCCAACATATAAATTTTGGAGGAATACATAGATTCAAACCATAGCAATCCCTTATCACTCTAGCTCAACCTGCCCATTTCTCCTACTTCCCCTCTTTTTATTTGTCATGTCCATGTCAGAATCCCTAGAAGTCTGAGTCAGGGTTCTATAGACAAACCGTGTGTGTGTGTTCTTGCTTTCTGTTCTCTTGGGTGATAGGTCCTTTCTCAGATGGGTTAGCTAGAGGACAGGTTGAGGGCTCAGCTCCTGTCCCTATTTCCAGTGTTCAGGAGGCTTTCCCCTAGATTAAATCAGTTTATTGCAGTGGCATTTACCCCTCCCCGTCACCCGGGTTCCCTCGATGTTGTAAACCAGTGACGTACAACCATAAGATCAGAATTGAACACCAGAGATACCACATCTTAGCATGAGTCACAATTTGAATGTTTTAAATGGATCATGCCTCCTTAGCTACCACTGAAAACACCACCTTCCTATTCACTGAACATCTCCTTCAGTTAACATTGTAATTTAATGACACAACAATTCTGAAATCCTTTAGATTCATTCACCTTTCAGGAATTTTACATTCAAAGAATCTATTTTGTAGATGCTATCACCTAAGAATTTGTTCTATGCAAACTTTTTAAATTTTATAATTTTAATAATGTTCTTCAAGTTTCTGTGTATTGATAAAATTCTCTCATATATTCGTAAGTCAAAGTTCTACTTGTCAGATAATATTTTTCCATTGCTTTCTCCTTTTTAATATTAAAAAACAGATTTACATTGATCAGTTTTAACCTTCAGCTTATTTTATTTCAAATGAATAAGCATTTGTTCTCTCAACACAGAGAAACCAAAATTATCACATATTTTTAGAAAAACTAGGGCAAGAGTATTTTGGGGGGTGAAGTATCATTCCTGAGAAAGAAAAAGTAGGGACAAGGGGAAAGAACAAGGCAGGAAAAGTGCCTTACGCTTCTTTGCAAAGATTTGTTCCACCTGAGCCAACGCATCAAATATTTTTTTAAATTTAAAAAATAGGCCAGGCACAGTGGCTTACACCTATAACCCCAGCACTTTGGGAGGATGAGGCAAGAGGATCACTTGCGTTTAGGAGGTTGAGACTGGGCAACATATTGAGACCCTGTCGCTACAAAAACAAGTTTAAAAAGCCAAGCATGGTGGCACATGCCTGTGTCTCTGACCCCTTCAGAGTGAGGGCAGGCAGAGAGGGTCAGCAAGGGTGCAGGAAAGGTCTGCAAGATCAGCTCCCTTGATGTCATCAGCATCCTACCTCTCAGAGGCCTCCTCACTGCCAGGGATCCCTCCCCTGCACCTCCCTTAACGCTGCTGAATGTACCTTCACTCCAGCTGGTTGCTCTTTAGAGGACCAACATCTAGGATTCTTTTCTAGAAGATCTGATCGGCCCCCTGGTAGCCCTGTGGATAGCACGCAAGAGGACCTCATGCACTCAGGTCGTATCTAGACCATAGGAGGAACTCATGCAATCCTTTGCCCCAACAAATTTCGGTTGTGCAGACATCTTCTTTCAACTTGACCATAAACCCTTGCCCCTTAAGTTTCTTAAGCAGAGATAAACATCAGGTCACTGAACCCTCAAACTCCAGGGGACACATACTGAGCTCTCCAGATGGCCTGTTAAAGCCTCTCTCACTAGGTTTGAACTGTGGGGCAAGCAACCTCCCTCCCCCCTTTCCTTTGTAAAGCTCTTTCCAAAAGTTTAGAAGTCCTCTTCAGTCTCGGCTTGGGACCCTTTGACACTTTCAGTGTGGGTGAGGGGTTTAATAAATATCCAACAGTTTTCAGCCACTACATTTTTTGCCAGTGCTATATGGTGGTCTGCCTCACAGCTTACTTAGGTTTCTGATATCTATTGTCTTAGATTTTTATCAGAAACTTCCATTTTAACATCTCATTACACTTAAGAAATGGAAGGGAAGGATTGGGGAGGAGTTGGGGGTAGCTCTCTTCCCTGCACAGCAGCGGGGTCGCCCAAGTGGCCCATGCCTGGCATGCCACTCTGTGATGGTCCTGCAGGGTCCTAACTTGTCCTCCATCTCCAATTGGCTTCTCCCTCTCTGTGGGGTCAGCACACCAGGGCCGCGCTCTGGCGGAGGAGACGCCTCAGCGACTCTGCCTCCTCCCCTTCCAGACCCAAGCCCTGATGGAAAGGGGCTGAGGACACTTTTAGGGCGCTGCCAGCCAGCACGGAGGGCACTGCCCAGACCTTGGGGCTGAAGCATCTCGGTTCTGTCCCTCCTTGGACAAAGTGTAGCTTCTACCTGCATCCTTCATTTCTACCTGGCCCGGTAATCCACATGGATCCTCATCTATCTCAGCATTTCCACCCGGGCTTTGAACCAGAATCTCGGGAGTTGTGATCTCCCCTGAGGAGACCCAGAGGGGGCCAGTGGCTTGGCCAGAGCATCGCGAGGATCGAAAGGGAAGAACCTCCCAGTCCACTTTCCCTTCCTGGAACAGATAGGAATTCACACACTGTGGACATGTTCGCCGCCGGCTCCAGATCTTTCCTGTGAGTTGCGAGGGGAGGCCAGGCCAGAGGGAGGTTCTCTCGCTTTCCAGGGACGCAACCCTTCCCAAAGGCCCCCACGCAAGAAAATCCCCAAATCCCTCCCGTGCACTCCACTCAGTGAAAACGCTTGTCCTTCCCCACCGGGTGATTCCCGGCTGCCTGGACATCTCCACCCCTTCCCCCAGGTGCAGGCAGGGAGGTGCGTCCAGGCGTCCCCAGGGGAGGACAGCGCAACCTTGGGCCGACCCACGCCCTTGAGGGTGCAGATGCCAAGTCTGCCCGGGAAGTTTTGGGTAATCGCGATGGCAGTGATGTCGGGGAGCAGGAAGGGCCAGCTACAGTCCGAGGGGCAACGGCCAGTTCAGAAAAGAGGAGGCCGCAGGACACGGGAATGAGCAGCCGGATGGAGCTGGTGGCCAGGGCCGAGCTCCTGCAGGACCTGCCCGCGTCCGGGGCCCCCTCTGGGCTCGCCACTGCAGCGGCCCGGGCGCCAGCCTGCGACCTCGCAGGCCCGGGAGGGAGATGAGGTAACCCGAGAGAAAAAGGGGTTCCGGGAGGGCGTCCCAGAGGAGCCTGCATGCGGCCTGCAGGTGGCTGAGACCCGGCCCCCGCGCTCCAGACCGACGCCCCGCCCGGCGCGGGGGGCACCGTGGCTGTGCGCCTGCGCGGGAAGAGCGCGCGGCGGTGCCCGGGCCCGGGGTGTCCCCGGGACGTCATCCTGCGCGGGCACAAGGCTTCCCCGTGCGGTGTTGCGCTGCGAGCAGAGAGCAGAGGCGCGTTGCTGGCCCCCTGCAGCCTGAGCCCTTCCTCGTCCTGGTCAGCGAGTACGGGAAGAGGCGCTGCAGGAATCCTAAGCAAAGGTCGGTACCAGAGAAACAAGGCAATTCAAGTCTTCACGTTCATCCGCGTGGGTCGTGTTCAGGACACACGGGGCTTCTCAAAGGGGCAAGCCCTTTATGGAAAAACAGCTTGATAGTCACCTGCTGGCAAACGGTTGTTTTGACATGCGTGACTTTTGTTACGCCTTAATCTAGACCACATGGACATTTAGCAAAGTTTTTAACAGCAATTTTAGTTAAATGCTTAGCCACTGTTAACTCAACGATTTCATGGACTAATCGTAACATTCAAGTAAAATTAACAGAGTCGTATTTTGGTCACCGTTTTGTTTCATTGCCCTTGTTTTATGAGTCTTATAATTTGAAATGGCATTAACTAAATCAACACTGTATTAAATAGTAAGGTTTGGTTTCTTTATAAAGGTTATGTGCTAAATATCTCTAATCCTTCAATCTGGCTTTGCTTAGTGTAATCATCCCCTTTGCACCCAAAAGGTCTCTGGGATATCTGGAGGCAGAAGCCGTAGTGGTAGACTGGTGCATACAATGGACGATCCCATATAACTCTGAGTTTGTTTCCTGCATGCAGCGAGTTCACTGTGGCCTGGTGTTTTGAAATCCTGGTATGGTAACTACCAGCCCTGGCACCTGTTTGTGCCTGGGTCTGTAGATTGGAAACACCAAGCCAAGAGGTGCGCTGCATGTACAACCCCAGCTAAGAGGTTTGAGCCAGGGTCCTCACGTGTTCTTGGTGCCCATGGGAACAGCTTGGCTGGCTGCAATGCTGCGTGCTGATTTAAAGTTTATGGCACAAGAAATCTCAACACATTTTGGTGGGTTTGTTTTGTGTAGTGTTATTCTTGAAGAAAGTCTGAAAACATTTTAGATGCATTGAAGGATTGAGCAAATGGGTGATGTGATGTTGTTAGGAGCCAGGGATCTTACTGAGAAGAGAGGACAGCCAGATAGGGAATGAATTAAGGCAACAAGGAATCCTAGGGTGCAAGAAAACCTGGAAGTATTTGTTTGAACTCATAATATCTTAAAGAGGTATATGTTTGTGTAATGCTTGTACACGTGCACATCTATACTAATGTAAATAAATGGACAGCATGCAACATGTACAAATCACTATACATACATATACATGTATACTTATGTGTGTGAATGTTTATGTATATGTGTATGCACATACACATGTATATATTTGCCAGCTCTGTCCACTGTAAGGGAAAACAGGCAAAGACACCCCAGTAGCAATGAGCATACCTAGTGACCAGATCTTGGTTTCTAATAGTATTCAAAGCTCTTAGATAAAGGTGCAAGCAGGGTTTCTTTCTGGTGAAGCCTCTCTTCCTGGCCTACAGATGGCCACTCCCTCTCTTTGTCCTCATATGGCCTCTCCTTTATGTGCACATGAAAGGAGAGAGAGAGAGAGAGATCTCTGTGTGGTGTCTGTTCCTCTTTTTGCAAGGACATCAGGCCTATAAGATTTGGGCCACCCCATCCTTATGACCTCATTTAACCTTAATTACCTCCGTAAAAGCTCTGTCTCCAAATACTATCACATTGGAGGTTAGGGCTTCAACATATGAAATTTGGGTGAACACAGTATAGTCCATAACATGAAGTGAGGCTAATTTCAGGGCTAGATCACAGTAGGTATCAGATAACCGTGGAACATTTTCTTCAGAGAGAAGGTAAGAATCTGTTAAGAAGAACAAAAAAACATATAAATGAAAACTATTAGTATGTTACAAGGAAGCCAACCAGCTTAAAGACATGCCTAATAGCCACAGCTGGGACAATTTGAACACTAAAATAATTAAATACTGATAATTATCAGATAATATTGATAAGTAAATATATAGATAGAGTAACAAATAGGAAATGCAGAAAGACTGATATGTAAAGAAATATACCAAGGGCCAGCCCAGAAAGGTAAAAAGATTACTAGGGTTGGAAAATTACAATTTTGTCATCTGGATTAGGCAACAATCACCCACGAATGTGTCAATTTAAAAACCAGGAGAGCTGGCTAGGTGCAGTGGCTCACGCCTGTAATCCTAACAGTCGGCTTAGGTGGGAGAATCGCCTGAGTTCAGGCGTTCGAGACCAGCCTGAGCAAGAGTGAGATCCTGTCTCTACAAAAAATAGAAAAATTAGCCAGGTATGATGGCATGTACCTGTCATCCCAGCTACTTGGGAGGCCACAGCAGGAGGATCTCTGAGCCCAGGAGTCTGAAGCTGCAGTGAGCTATGATGATGCCACTGCACTCCAGCCTGTCAAAAAAAAAAAAAAAAATTCAGGAGAGCTATCATCTTGCCACTGCACTTCAGCCTGGACAATAGAGCAAGACCCTGTCTCTTATTAAAAAAAAAATCAGGAGATCTATAAATTTGGAGAGGAGAGCTTTGTTCTTGTAAAGGGTTACAGCCTGCAGGGCGGCCATTCTGATGGGCTGGGAAGCAGGGCCTCTAGCAGAAGCTGCCCTCCACTTCAGGGAGGAGGAGGGGTTGGGGTAGGGATTTAACCTGAGGGGTTTGGCCAAGGTTACATATTCAACGGGTTACAGGAGGAGCTATGAACATTCTTGAAGTTGGTCCTGCCGCATGCATACTGGATAAACATGCTTGTGACATATGATCCATATTTAATTTGGGATGGAGACCTAACATGTAAATGCATTACAGTAAGGCCCTATATGTGAAAAAGTTTTTTCAGGACACAAAAACACTCAAGGGCACAACCTCTATAAAACTAGCCCAAACCAGTTCATGGCTGGTGGTCTTATTCTCAGGAGAAAGTTACTGAAATAAGTCTTTTGTCCAATCGAAGCTGTAGTTATGGCTGGTGGAACACAGGGGCAGGGGTCAGTGACTGGCAGTGAAGCTGCAAAGTGTTTCAGTATTGCTTGTCTTGAGGCCAGTGCTTGTTTAGAGAAAAAGAAAAAGAAAAACCCTAGTGTTACTACTTTGGCAAAGCTACGAAAAAAGAGAAGAAAATAAAAAAAAAGAGAGAGAGAGAAAAAGAAAAACCTTGTGGCAGTTAGAAAATAGTTTATTGTTTAATTATGGGGTACATGACTTAACCCTTGCCTAGCATGGCCTTGGGAGCTGTTTATAATTTGGTATCTTATTGCCACAGAGTCTGTTCTGTCAGTCTTATGATCTCTATTTTAAAATTAATGCTGGTCAGTTCTTGTGCCTAAATCCTAAAAGGGAGAGGGTATAATGAGGTGTGTCTGACCTCCTGTCCCATCGTGGCTGGGAACTCAATTTTAAGGTTTCTTTGGAGTCCCCTTGGCCTACAGGGGGTCTGTTCAATCGGTTGGGGGCTTAGAATTTTTTTTTTAGTTTACATTCCCTCCTTTTGGCCAAGATTTTCCAGAAGCAGTATTGATGGCCAAACTTTATTTCTCCCATATCATTGATAGGGTAGTGTGGCTTCCTGCCCTGGGTCCATCCTGTTCCTCCGTGGAACCCCTATGGCTAAGAGACTTAGAGCCAGAAGACTTACAGTGAATTAAATGTTCTAGGCCAGATGGGAAGGCACTCATCAACCCTTAAAACCTTTTAAGCAACATAAGAGGCAAAAAACCAAAAGCCAGAAGGCAAGGTTACAAAATTACTGTGTTTCCATCTTCGATTTAGAGGGTTAGAACTAATTTTACATCTCGAGACCAGCCGTACAATCCGGGCACCCAGCCTTCTGCAGTAGCCACTGGGCCTAGAGGGAGGGTGCTCGGTATCACAGGGCATTAGCGGCGAGTTGGCGATGGAAAACACCAGGCCTGGTGGGATTGAATCATTTTCAAATTCTGGAGATATCGGGTAGAGAGAATGTCATCTTTGTTATTTTATCCAATTGCTATAAGCCACAAATAGTTTACAGGTAGTTATGATGGTTAATTTTAGGTGTCAACTTGACTGGATTAAGAAACACTTAGAGAACTGGCGAAGTGTGACCTCTGGGGGTGCCTGTGAGGGTGTTTCGGGAGGAGACCGGCACGTGAGTCTGTGGACTGACTGGGGAAGAGCCTCTCTCAGTGTGGGCAGGTGCCGTCCAATGTTCAGTACCGGACAGAACAAAACAGGAGAGAAAAGAACCTGAGAGTCACATTGCCAGCTTCCCAGGTTCTGTGGCCTCTGACTTGCACTGGCCGCACCACCGCGTTCCAGGGTCCCTGACTCGCAGACGGCCTGTTGTGGTCCTTGTCAGCCTCCAGCCATGTGAGCCAATTGCCTTAATAATCCCCTCTCGTATAGCTACATCTGTGCTTGTCTGTCTATCTCCTGTTGATTCTGTCTCTCTGGAGAACCCTGACTAATACAGTAGTTGATAATTGCAAAGTGGTTCTGTAAGAGGCTGTCTCAATTCTTAATAAAAACAGGCTCCAGTGTTTAGAGGTAAGTAGCCTCAGCTGGTTCAGAAAAAAAGCATCATGTGCATATATACGCTTGTGTGTGTGTGTCTGTGTACAGAGAGAAAAGGAGAGAGTGGAAAGGAGAGATTACGTGTGCACAAATAATAAAGTAATATGGGTGAATCTGGTTGTAGAGTGTATTTGTGTTCATTGTAATATTCTTATGCTTGAAATCTCCAATTGCATAATATCTTGTTAATGCATTCGTAGGTACCTTCATCTTTAAAATTCTTTGTATTTTTCTTTTGAGGTACTTTCATTCTTATTCCCAAAGAAAAGTTAAAAATGAAAACAAAGAGACCAAGGAATGTACTAACAAGTTATATGCTAACACTTGATGGAGAGGAAATGAGACAAGAATTTCGATAAACATTACAGTACCTAAATAATGGACAGAAAACACCATATGGTAAAAATTTTAATGAGTCCCCTAATTCACAAAAACAAAGAAAACATTTCAAAAATCCTCCCCGCCCCCATACACACTGTATGCGTGCTCAGCACAGCACAGCTCACTTCTGTCTCCCTCCAGCCAGAGGCAGAAGCTGGCGCTCACCAAGGAGAAGGACCTTGTCCCTAGGCACATGCTTCTGTCCCACCCCAGCACCTGGGTCACTGTATTCCACCAGCCATTGCCCCTGGTGGCCTCAGTGGGGCACACCACCATATCACAGGGCTCCCCGGCCTTTCCCTCAGGAGCACCTGTGCCTGGACGTCACCGCAGGGTGTGCAGTGTGGAAGCACATGGGTCCCAGGCGAGGCCACAACAGAGCCAGGCTGATGGCTGAGCTTGTTCTGGTCCAGGGCACCTGGATGATGGCTGTAGCAAGGTCAGCATGATTCTTCTTAGAGACAGAGGTAGGCAGTCAGCCAGAGAGATGGGAGCTCTCAGTCAGCCCCTTGGCCCAGAGGTTCAGAGAGGAAATGGGACAGTGACCAAGCCCCCGGAAGCACTTGGATCTTCAGCTCACTGCATGCTTTCCTGTGCTCTACCACACTCAGCAAGGAGCTGTGCTACTGGGGGTTCCTTTGGAGAGGTCTGGGAGACAACGTAGCAAACACAAGAAGCCTCACGTGCTCATGTCTGCTCACCAGCATGATTTCACAAAGCCTCCGACTCTGTGACGACATGCAGCGCTCCAGAAAGATGCTTTGAAGACAAAACCGGATAGAGCACATGGCCCCCCACGTCTCCTGCCTGAGTCACCCTGTTTCTTAACACTTTGCGTACCACATAGAAATCTCTAAGACAGACGCCAGGGACTGCATGTTTTTGGGCAAACTGCACGTTATTTAAATCATCATAATGCACTTTAGGTGTTGTTTTTCAATAATTATAACATTTTTATTTACAAAAACAATTAAACAACTAATTAAACAATTAAAGTTTCTAGTACTTTTTTAACGTATGGTACTGCATAAAACATTTTCCTCTATGAAGAGGGACCAAACAAAATTTACATGATTATCTAGATTCACTCCTTTTTCCATGGGCGGCACAAACTCTGCAGGCTCTCGTAGAAAATTTTTTCTTTCCACTCGCTGGAATACATGTAGGTTCATGCTGCTTCATATCACCTGACAACCTCTTGGGTGGATCTTTACGAGGTGCTCTCCTTGCACCTCCAGGGGAAGCGCTGGACAGATTTGTCTCTGGTTGCAGAGAGGCTTCATTATTGTCATCCTTTATCCAGTCTCTCGCCACCAATAGCAGAAACTGTTTATACTTCATTTTTGCTTGTGGATTGAGGACGCTGTACACTCTAAATGAATTGAAAAGTCCACAGTTTATAAGGTACAGCACTACTTTTTTTGTCCATTTCATTATCTTCCTTAGAATGGAACAACACGAAAGGAATTGATCCGCACGGTCAACGCCTTTCGTGTGGGCATCGTATTCCTTGATGCAGGCAGGTTTTACACTGTTCTCTCCCGTTTTTCTATTTT